>CM020618.1:40832071-41069909 GCA_009829735.1 Pyropia yezoensis
TCTGGTTGTAGTCCCGGGTCGGCGCCAAGTCGGGGCCAGGGATGCTACATAGCTCCCTCCCTAGTCCGGCACGTCCTCGGGCCGAACCAGGTGCCACCGTGCACAGCCTCGAGCACATCCACACCGGTGCCGAGGTCGAGCGTCTTCACCCTGGTCACGATCACCTGCTCCGGTTCTCTGCCCCCCTTCTCTCCTTCACCTTGGCCCTCTCGTTCCCCCGGAGTCTGGACGTCATGTCCAGTTCCGAGATCCAAGCTGGGCCCGTGGTTCCGGCGGCGAGTGTTGCGGAGGAGAACTCGGGTAGTCGCGCCCCTCTCCTGCCTCCGGTTCCTCGGGTGTCGATGTCGGCGCCGGTCGCCACGGCGGGGACGGATCGGGTTCCCCCGGCTTCTGTGATGCACCCGGTCGAGACCCCCCCGGTGGGTCTCCCGGAGATGCTTCTTGGGCAGGACCCTCTGGCGGCCCGGCGCTACTCCACGGTGGTCGGCAACGCCGGGCGCGGCCCAGTGCCAGCAGGATTGCTTGGACCTCTGGCGCAAGGAACTCCAGCGCGGGGTCTTGACAGAGATGGATAAGGCTCGTCTTCACACGGCGGACCAGATGCGCCTGGCACAAGACCGCTCCCAGAGCTTCTCGAGTTCCTCCTGGGTTGCTCGTCTGGAGGATCTCCTCTTCGCGCTGGTGCTGGATCTGCCCTTGACCGAGCGTCGCGTGTCCGCGTCCGTTCTCCGGTGGCCGGAGGAGGAAGGGTACGTCCACCGGGCGCTCAAGGTCTGGGACGAGGCGCTCAAGGGGTCGGGGAGCCTGAACTGCGACCCCCGTCCGAGCATGGTCGCTCTGGAGCCGCCTTTCCTGACCCGGAAGTACTCCAAGTTGTCACCGGCACGGGAGCAAGGGCGAGCGACGCGGCCGTCAGCGTGACTTCCTCGTGAGCTGCAACCATCAGGAGTTCTGGAAGCTGGATAAGGCTAACCGGGCGGCGTACTACCCCAAGGTCATCCCGCAGCAGCAGGAAGTCGAGATCCCGGTCGGGTTTGCTCCTTCCAGCATCCCCTTCACCTGGTACTTCTTGGACGCCTTGACTCAGGCGTCGATCAAGGGCTTCTTCCACTCGATCCCGTACATGATGTACACGTCCGAGATGACAGTCTTGGCGGCCAACCACTGGCTTCACGAGGTCTTGGTGTCCAACCGGCTTTGGTTTCTCCCTGACCTCCTGATGGTCTGGATTGTCGACAAGTTGACCGTCGACTTCCTGTGCAGCCAGGACGAAGAGTACAAGGGGCTCTTCCAGGCGATGATTGACTTCCGGCGTCTGGTGCCGGTGCATGACCGGAACTTCTTGAACGCGATTGCCGACCAGAACCGCCCGCGTCGGAATGGCTTCGGTTGGGCGCAGGTGGTCTACCAGTCTTCTCCGGCCAAGGTGCAGCTGGCGACGCCGCTTCCGGCGTGGCCGCAGCTAGGTAGCTTTCCTGCCCCGGCCGCCCTTGATCTTCTGCCTGTTGGGCCGCCGGTGCAGGAGTCGGGATGGGCCGCGGCGGTCGGTCAGGCGTCTGCGGCGGCTCCGCTTCCTCCTGTTGCACCTGTCGCCCCGGTGGCCTCGCCTGAACCGTCGCCGGCGCGTTCACGCCCTGTTCCGGCTGTGCCGGTACTTCAAGCTCCTCCGGCACCGCGCCTGTCTGCGGCGAGTCTGGGGGTGACCGTGCGGTCGCCTACCACTCCGGCCGCTCCGCCTCGGACGCCTTCTTCCAACGCCGGCGGCGCTGTGCCTCCGCTGGAGTTGGGTACTCCGGTTTCGGGGGCCGTTGTGGACCGTCCGGTGGTGTCATCCTCGGGGCGGTTCGAGATTCCGGCGCCGACTCTGCGCCTTACCCGCTTCCGGGTGCCTGACTGGTACCTGATCCAAGGTGGTCCGACATGCGACCAGTACGACGTCGGTATGATTGAAGACCAGCTGGGTCGTCTTCCGGTGCAGGTTGAAGGCGTTGGGTCCTCCCTGGTGCTGGGTACTTACGCCAGCGTCTTGAACAACGTGGTTGACCGGGTGTTTGCTTGCGCGGACAGCGGCCAGATGTCGAACAGCCCGGTGGTTGGCGAACTTCTGGCGACCTTGACGCGGCATGGCTTGGCCCAGCAGTGGTCAGAAACCTTCACTGGCTTCCAGGGGCGCCGACGGGCATATCTGGATGAGCGGGAGCCCCCGGCAACTACCGGTACTACTCCGATGGCGTCATACCGGGATGCACCGCGTCCACCGCACTACGTCATCCCGTCTTCCTCCGGTTCCCGTCGTGCCGCGGAGGCAGCGCTGGAGGACACTCCCGCGGCTCAGCGTCCGCGCCGGGAGTAGTAGTTGGAGGCAAGGAGGGTGAGGGTCTTGGGAGAAGCGAGGAGGGAAGAGGCGGAGAGAAGGGTTGCCCGAGCGGGTGCTTGTTTTCCTTGATTGTTCCATGCTTGTATTGCGTGTTCTCCTTGATATACCCGTTCCCTTCTTCTCAATCCTCTTGTTCCGCATCCGTTGCGGATGAACTCGGCTCGTCCCGAGGGTCTTGGTTGGCCCCATCCTCTTGGTCCTCCTCCGAGTCCGACTCCAGAATCTTGCCGGCTCTGGCCACTGGAGTGCCCTCTATCCCGTTCCGTCGCGTGTAGGCACAGACATCCGCGATGGGTAGCCGGTTTGAGGGTTCCCAGGTATCATCTGCCGGGTTAAAACCGAACCAGCGTACTCGCAGGTACAGGCGTCCGTCTCTCCAGGCATGGTCCACAAACTTGACGTAGACATATTCCCGACCTTCTTCTTAAGATAGCCAGGGTACTGCGGCCCGCTTGCGCCGGGTCAAGTCCCGTTGGCTTGGCGGTGGAGCTCGGGTGACATGGTCGCTGCTCACGCGGTACGGGGAGCCATCCACGTCTAGAAGAAAGGTCCAACCGTCCGTATTCAGGATCTCATAAGGTCCATCCGTCTTCGAGTCCAGCTTCCCCCGGGTCTTGCTATGGTTGTCCACAAAAACCCAGTCGCCACCACCCAGTTCCTTGTTCTTTTCCCGAACGCCCTTGTCATAGCCCCGCTTGTATCGCTCCTGGGTCTTCGAGATTGACTCCTTGACTCTTGGGAGCAGGAGCTTCAGTTGTTCCAGGAACTCATCCTTTGCCTTGGGACCTGACTTCAGTGCAGGCTGGAGACCATCTGGTATTCTTTCCAGGGAGAAGTTGGTCAGCCGCCTTGGGGTGACAAAGTCGAGTGGAGCGACTCCCGTTGTCCGGTGAACTCGGGAGTTGTAGGCTAGAGTGAGGACAGCCAGGAGCTCGTCCCAGTCTTCTTGGTGCTCCTCCACGTAGTGCCGTAGCATGTCTACTAGGGTCCGGTTGAATCGTTCCACCTGGCCGTTCGTTTTAGGGTGGTACGTCGTAGTGTACAAGTTCTTGATGCCCATCAGGTCACAGACTCCTTGGAAGAACAGGGATGCAAACTGGGGACCGTTGTCGGTTAAGACGGAGTCTGGAGGGCCGTAGGCAGCTATCCAGTACTCGCAAAAGGCTGACGTGACATCCAGAGCCGTGATGGTCCTCAGCGGGATTGCTCGAGTGAACTTGGAGAACCGGTCACAAATGATGAGCAGGTATATGTTGCCACTGGATGTTTCAGGTAGGGGCCCCAGGATGTCCATGCTTAAGCTTGCAAAGGGCTCCGCCGCAGGGAATAGGCGTAGCTTAGAAGTCTTCTTCCTCTGGGACAACCGGTTCCTTGCACACGAAACACAAGCCTCCAGGTACTTATGGACGTCACTGGCCATGGTTTCCCAGTAATAGTGTCGTCTCATGGAAGCATACATCCGATTGATACCAGGATGTCCGGCCTGGGGAGACGAGTGCTCCAGGCGTAGGATGTCAGCTCGTAGGCCCCGGGGTACGTAGACTTGAGTGGCCCCATCGAAGGGTGACACCCGTACCAGGAGTCCGTCCCTAGACTCGGAGAAGCGACTGTTCCGGTTCAGGTCCATTTGGTGGCGAAGCTCCAAGCATTGAGGATCCGTCAGTTGTGCCTCCAGCATCCGGTGAATGGTCACCGGTTGATGAGCTTCAGGTGTCTCATACAGGGGAGCGTGCCAGCCACGTCCGACATTCGGGAGGATGAAGCAAGGTATTTCCTCCGGGATAGGACCGGTATCGGCTGCAGGAGTCTCCAGCTGGGACATGGTGTCAGCGCAGTGGTGCTCCCTCCCTGCTCTGGTGCACACCTTGTACTTGAACTCCGAAAGGCGTAGGCGCCACCGGGCGACCCTTCCTTGACTGCTGTCCATGCATAGCAGCCACCTTAGACTGGCGTGATCCGTCCGGATGGGGAAGTCTTGTCCTTCAAGGTATGGCCGTAACAGGAAGCAAGCCCAGACGACTGCCAAGCACTCGCGCTCGGTCGTGGAATAGTTCTTCTCAGCTGGAGTCAAGACGCGACTGTAGTAGCCTATCGGGAGAAAGTGCCCATCAGGTTGCTGCTGGAGTAGTGAGCACCCCACCTGGACGCCACAGGCATCCGTCTCCAGAACAAACTGGCCCTCCCGCTTGGGTAACGCCAGTACTGGAGTGGTGGTCAGGCGGTTCTTGAGCTCTTCGAGGGCCGCGGTCTGCTTCTCGTCGAACACCGGGAGTTGTGCGGGAAGCTTCTTGCTGGTCAGCTTGGTCAGTGGCCGGGCAATCAGAGCATAGTCCCGTACGAACCGGCGATAGACGTTGCACATACCGAGGAAGCTCTTGAGTTCCGTCTGGGTTTTGGGTTGCCGTGCATGCCGGAGGGCCTTGATGTTCTTCTCATTGACTCGGAGCTCCCCCGGACTCAGCACATGCCCCAGATACTCCACCTCAGTCTCAAACAAGTGGCACTTCTCGGCCTTGAGGGTAACTCTAGCCTTGGACAGGAGGGCCAGGACCTCCCGAAGGTGCTCCAGGTGTTCCGCTGGGGTCTTAGAGAAAACGATAATGTCGTCCAGGTAGACCAAACATGTTCTCCACCTTAGCCCGGACAGGATGATGTCGATGGCTCTTTGGAAGGTCGCCGGAGCATTGGTGAGACCAAAAGGAAGACGCTTGCACCGGAATAGTCCCAGGTGGCACGTGAAGGTGGTCTTGTCCTTGTCCTCGTCAGCCAGAGGGATCTGCCAGTAACCGGCATTGCAATCCAGCGTCGAGAAGAGGGTGGCATCACCAAGAAAGTCGAGGCAATCATCCATCCGGGGTATCGGGTATACGTCCTTGACTGTCATCTCGTTCAGGCGCCGGTAGTCAACGCAGAAACGGAAGTGACCGCCGGTTTTCGGGACGACTACCACCGGGAAAGCCCACTCGCCATCAGACGGCTCGATAACATCCATCTTGAGCATCTTGTTAACCTGCTTCTCAATCTCATCCCGGCGATGAGGTCCGGCCCGATATGGTTGCATGTGTACTGGCTTAGCTTCCGGCTTGAGTTGAATCCGGTGTAGAGTGGCGTCCATCTTGCCCAGCTCTCCCGACCACAGGTGCCGATATTCCTGGAGAAGCTTCTCCAGTGCCTCCTTCAAGTCGGGAGGGACATTTTCTTGCTTGACCTTCGGCATCCCGGGTGGTGCTTGTTCGGGTTTCGGAGTAGCGCTGCCAGCCTGCTCTTGCTTCGGAGGTACGTCTAAGGCCGTCAAGTTGGATGCCAGTTCTTGTTGCAGGTTCAGGAGGTCTTCCTTGCTCATAGCACGGGCGGATCCCCGGTAAGGCTCTGCTGTACCAACTCGGGTGCCCTTGGCGAGGGTTATTGGCTTCCGGCTCACGTTGACGATTAGCACCGAGAACGGGGTGTGCCTTTCTACCTTCTTGTGATGTCCGTGGGCCAAGTATAACCGGTGTTTCGCCAGAAATTCCTTACGTCCGTAGATCAGGCATTGACCTGCAATCCGGGTCGTTACTTGAACCTTGGTCTCCGAGCGAGGAGGTAGGAGCACCGGTTTGAAGAGAGTCAAGGTAGAGGGTGGGATGCGTTCGCTCTTGCTCTTGGCTACACGAACCTTGGCGTCCAGATGTTCCAATACCGGTGACACAAACCCATGGTTGAACTGGACCTTCCCTTCTCCGGGTAGGATGCTCTTGACATGCTGCTTCTGGATGTCCAGCCTAGGATGAGGGGGACTGATAGGGTCTTGACTACTAGAAAGGGAAAAAGCATTGGTTCATTGTTGACATAGATGGCGACAGGAAGACGGCCAAGCGGTCGTAGGGTTTGACCCGAAGCGTCGACGATATGGGTCCGGGTAGGCGCTCTCCAGGCATGTCGACGCCAGCCCGGAGGTAGCAGGTTCTCAGTGATGACGCTTGGTCCGGCTCCCGTGTCAACCACCGGCGTAACAGCTTGGGGGAGACTATCCCCCACACGCATACGAGCATTAATCTTGAGGTTTTCTTTACGCAGGACGAGCAATGTCCCCTTGAACAAACAGGGTGTCCAGGCGGCTACCGGTTGAGCGGGTAACTGCCGTCCTTTCTCCCGGCACGCAAGGGGAGAACAGGTAGAAGTACCCTGCCGTCGGAGATTCGGGAAGACACTTGGGGAGAGCGCCTGCCCTACTTGTTTCCCGGGTCCGAGGAGTCCTTAGAGGTTTCGGTCTCCAGGTCAAAGTCCGTAGGAGCTTCCCTTGCCAGAGCCTCCGTGATGCTCTGTAAGGTTGCCACTCGGATTGCGTGTACCTGTGCCTGGTCCATCTTGGAGGGTGCTCGCCGGTCAGCCCAGTTGACCGCCTTTGCAAACACCAGTCCTTGATGCTTGAGTTTCTCCTTGAGGTCCTTGGAAATGGTCTGGCACTGGTAGGACATGTGATCCTCCTTCTGGCACAGCCAACAAGACCGGAACCGCTGGTTCTTGACTTGCTTGGGGGCGACCAGGGATGGTTGCTCCTTAGAAACGAAGCCGCCCTACTTGTCCCCTGACCCCATGGGTGAGGCCTCGCCAACTGCGAGTACTGGTACAGGGCTATCACCTCCCTTATACTTGTCGGGTCCGGGTCGAACTCGCGACAACGGCTTGGGAGTTGATACCATGGGAGCTTGGAGGGCCCTGGCTTGCCGGTACTTGCCCTGGGTGTAGGCCATCAACTGCTGGAAGGTATGTTCTTGATGTTCCTGGTTGTAGTTCTCCGCATCCACTTGAAGATATTCAGGAAGCCCTTCCGAGAAGATCATCTTGAGCCTGTCCTCAGGGTAAACGTTGCCACAAGCATCGCTCATCTCCCGGACACGACGGGCGAACGCCTCTGGAGTCTCTTGTCTTTCCATGGTTGCCCGGTTCAGCCTGCCGACTGCTTTACGCAGAGAGTCCGCGTCAGCGTAGTTGGACAGGAGCCAGTTGACCGCCTCCGGATAACTCGCGACGGTACGTCCGACAATGTGTCCGGCAGAGTCTGGTAGAACCTGTGCAAACCGCTGTTCCGCTTCTCCGGTCATGAAGTTAACCAGGAGGTAGAGAGCCTTGCCCTCGGACACATCGTTGTCATTGCATGCCTTGACAAACCGGCGCAGGAAGGCAAAGATAAGCGCCGGTCTCTTCCCGGAAAACTTAGGATGTCCCCCGAAGCTCGGCTGCATTCGCCGGTTTAGATACGCCATCTTCTTGGCCATCTTCCGGGTGTAACCTTGGTCTTGGTTCTCCAGCCGGTAGTTAACCCAATACGTGACCTTGTTCAGGGTGGCATCTCCCACTTGGTGGGCAGGGAAGTCATACTCGACTAGCCTGCGCCGGGTGGGACCGGGAGATGCATCCCAATCATATCCCTCCTCAGCGCTGGAGGAACTGGTCTCGCTGGTGCTAGAGCGACGGCGATGACGCCGACGCCTTCGGCTGCTCCGGTTACCGGTCTTGGAGCTCCCCGCCCCATAGGATGCAAGGGGAGGAAAAGCTTGGCCGGTCCCAGGAGTCGAGGTCTCAGGGAGACCCGTAGAACCAGTCACAACGGTGCCTCTGGCATCGCTAGTGCCCACAGGAAGAGGTGTATACACCCAGCTGCCATGTGTGGGTCCAGAAGTAAACACACCAGGGGCTATCCCTGGAGGTTGAGGAGTAGAACCGACAGGAGGGAGACGTCTGCTGCGAGCGGACTCAAACGCCGTTGACCCCGGGGTGGCTCCCACAGGAGGAACAGCCGGAGGAACGGGAGCAGGTGGTGCTTGGCCGCCTGTGGACTCCAGTCCGCTACCGGATGTCACACCCAGGTCTGCTTCACCCGTAGGGAGAACGCCGGGTTGGGCACCGTCCCCCGCGGTGACCAGGGATGCGTCAAGGGACGCGGGGTCTACCCCTTCGGGCACCGTCGTGCCAGGGAGGGTAGCCATGTTGGTCTGTTGACAGCCACAGTCCAGTTGCCTGCGTGTCCAAAGATCGCCCGACCACAAGAGAGGGGTTGGAGAGCCAGGAATGGGATTCCCGTGAACGGGTGCAAATAATTCCCAAACCACAGAAAAAGACAGAACAGGAACAACCCAACCGCTGCTCCCAAATGTCTCTTCTCAAACACTCCAATCATCCCCTGCTGCTCCACCAAATATGTAGTATAATACTCGATCCTCTCAGACACGTGTCAATATCCCTCGGGGGAAAGGGACAGGTAACACAGAAAGGGGAACTACGAGAATGGTATGCCTGTTGCCTCACGTGCCTGCTCGCAGAGCAAACAGATACGCACGGTAGTGCACACGGGGAAGAGGAAAGCAAACGCGCAGTTGTCTTTTTCCTGAGGGCGCGGGCCAAGGGCGCCTCGCTGTCCCTCTTAACGTGCATCTGGGGGAGCCTCGGCACGTTGGCCAGGTAGCCCCCCCATAACCCCGAGTGGCCCCGACCCGAGTCTAACCTCGTCAGGTCGGGGGCCACTATCACTACTAATTCTATTCCCACTCACTAATCTCACACTCAAATTCTCTCAAATCAAGTCCCTCACAAGTATGCAAAAACCCATCAGCAATCCCTCTCTCACGTGTGGATAGCGTAGTCCACCGCATCCCAGTGCCGGGCACGGGCCACGGCCGCCAACCATCATCACACGGCGGGCGTGTTCTGGCACCTGGTGCCCTCTGGTTGTAGTCCCGGGTCGGCGCCAAGTCGGGGCCAGGGATGCTACACTCCTTACGCGCCGTACGTCACTCATAGCCGACCTTGGCCGTGCCCCACGAGGCAGTCACTTCTCGGGCGCCAGGGCCGCGTACCCCGACGCAAGCAAAGGCGACAGTGCCGCTGCCGCCTTCACCGCCGCCGTCTCGGCCGCTGGACGCCAAAACTCCAATGCCCCTCCGTTCGTGCCATCGTCATTTCGGCACAGTCCCTCGACGGAGGGCAAGACGCAACGGAACGCGTCGCTGATGCCAACCGTCGCCATCACGGCACCGCTCCTCAGCGCAGCCGAATACGCCGAAGACAGAGCCGCTGCCTCAACTGCTGCCGGCATCGCCGCCGCCGCCCCAACACCATTTCTCACCACAGGGAAAGACGCCCCCGTCAGCGCTGCTGTGGACACCTCTGCCGGTCCAGCTGCAGCAACTGCTCCCAGTATCAGCCCCGCCGTCGCTGCGCCAGGCGCTGTCACTGCCACAGATGCCACCCCCGCAGCGGTGTCAGTACAGGCCTCCAACGTTGCAGAACAAGCCGCACTCCGTGCCGCTGCCGGTAACGCCGCCACTGCTCCTGCCGCTACCACAGACACGATCGCAGCAGCAGTCCCGACACTGTCTCACGACGCCGACAACGGGGCGGCAGTCACCACTGGCAGCCTTGCAGTAACCGTTTCGGCAGCTGCCGACGACTCAGCTCAGGCGGGGGCGTGCTCCCCGCCGCAGCCCTAGCTGCCAGTGCTGCTGCCGCCTTCGGGTTCACTGCCGAGGCAGCGTAACGAGCGAGGGTGCCGGTGCCCCAACCGGTGCCGGTGCCGCCACTGGTGCCGCCGCCGGTGCCACGGCCGACGCACACTTCTCTGAGAGGGCACCAGTGCCGCCGCCGTTGCGTGCGAGGTCCGCAGCCCAGGTTTAGCTGTGGCCCCACCCGCCGTCGTCATCGCGGCTGCTGCTTCTGCCGCCTCCAGCACAGACGGCGATGACAATGGCGCCGTTGACCCGACGGCCTCCGCCGTCGCTACCGCTTCCGACGAGGCAGCCCTGGTGGTGGCCTCTTCCCCGCCGCCGCCAGCTCCCGCTCCCTCCGCCGACGCAGCCTACGATGGCGAGGTCGCCGATGGCCAAACTGCGGCGCTGCAGCCCTGGCCGTGGCATGTCCTCTGACGGAGCTCCAACGGCCGGGGCCGCCGCCGCCGCCGCCGCGGCCACCATTGACGCAGCCGGCGATGGTGACAGCGTGGCTGACTGTATCGTTGCCACCTTGGTGGCCGCTGCGCGCGACGTAGCCCAGACGATGGGCTGTCCATCAACGCTGGCCCCGCGGCCGCTGCCGGTTCCACCGCTGGTGCGCCCGGCGATGGTCACGCCGATGGTGACAGCGGCTCTGACGACCTTGCCCCTGCCGTCGGGCCTGGCGAGGCACGGCCCAGGACGTGGCGGGCTCCCCTTCGCCGCCGCGGCAGCCGCTGTAAAAGAAGCAGCTGTAGCGGTGGACTGACCGCTGGCCGCCGACAGTACCACCGCGGCCGCTGCCTGCGACGCAGCAGTGGCGGTGGCCGGTCCGGCGACGTAGACGTAGCCGGCGCGCCGCTTATAGAGACTTCTGGCTCGGCAGGAAATAAATCCAACTGCCACTTACAGTACTGTAGTACACCCGTCCAGTGCACACTTCCCACTTCCAGTTCTGTCGCTGTCGGAAGACACGCTCCCCCGCGACCTCACCGTCACCAGGACAACTGACCCTGGCGATCAGCGCCCTGTGAAGAGCCCCACTGGCGCATCTCCGCTGCTTGTTTGCTCGTGGTTCGCTGCCGGCGGCGCTTCTCCCGTCGAAGTGCGAGGGCGTCAGCCGACGTTGTGCACGCCTCATCATGCGCCGCGGCAGACGTAAGTCACAGGCGGATGCGTCCCGCGCCGAGTTCACTGCACGCCTGAACAGGGCGGGGGACACGGTCGTCGCCGGTTGCAGTAGCGCCCCCGCGTCTTCAGGAGGCAACGATGGGGTGAAGGCAGCGCGCGAAGAGGCAGGCGCCGGGTCAAGCGTCCCGAACGCGACCATCGGAGCATCGTCTCGTGGCAGCGGCGTCCCCTTGGGCCCCGGCGGTAAGGCTGGGTCGCAGGTAGGGGCTGCAGAGGAGAACAACGGCTTGGCCCTCCATAATGTGACGACCGATGTCTCGTTCGGTTCTGGCAGTGCCCCCCCCCCCTTCCTCTGTCGGTGACGCCGGGCCGGCCGTAGCGGGCGACATCATCCATGACGTGTTTTCCGACATGGCTGAAGAAGTGGCATCCCGTGTTAATCACCCGGAGATAATGTCGCACGAGTGGAGTGACGCGGACAGTGACGACGAAGTTGTCCCGCACATGCTGCCTGACGAGAGCCCACCTGAGAGCGAGTCTGAGTCAGTCTCTAATGACGGGGGAATTCCTTTGTCTGGCTCTGGCGATGGCGCAGGTTCTGCTCAAGAGCTGCCTGAGCATCCAACAGGCGATGATGGCGTGGTCCGCTCAGAGAACTCTGATGGCTCACCGGTTGTGTACCGTCCCTCGTGCTTGTCCACTTTTTGCGATGTGGAGGACCTGTACGCCTACCTACTGGTCCGCGGTGCTCTGCAGCTAACCGAGGAGATGTACGACATTGTTCGTGCGGGGTTCAATGTGTATGGGAATGAGCGTCTTCCTTCTATGTCGTACATTCGCCGCATCATCGCGCCTGTCGTCTCTTCCTGGATGCTGCCCCTGCACGTTGCAGAGGTACCGCTCTCTTGCGGTACTGGCTCAGTGAACGTGAGGTACATCTTACCCAGCGCTCCCGTAAGACCCGATGCTGCGTTTGCTGCTACCTGTGACCTGTTCTTCGCCGCGGAGAAGCGGTCCGCAGACGACCGCTCGCTACACCCTGGTGCCCGTCCACAGCGTTGTCCAACCAGTGGGGTGAAGAACGGAGAGCGCTTCTTGGTCGTTTCGTTCTGCTTTAGCTCCGACGTTTTTCAGGCGCGCCGCGGAAGGAGTGCAAGTGTCGGCGGCGTGTACTTCAGCTACCTGACGTGGCAGTACGAGGACAGGCGAAGCAGTGGTGCCAGCCGCACCATCTCCGCCACGCCTCCCGGTGTGGACTCGTACCACATCCTTAGAGCCATCACCTCCGACCTTGTCCGTGGCGCTACGCAGAGGTGGCTGGGCCTGAAACATGATGGGTCGCTACTTCGTGTGTACGCGGACGTGTGCATGCTTGTCGGCGACTGCCTGCAGGTGACCAAGACGAGCATGATGCTGGGATACTCCGCCAAGACCCAACGCCCGCTGTGCGATTATCGATGTCCTGCTGTGCCTGGGAGCAAGTTTGCGCACCCCGGTAGTAGCTCTGACGTGGAAATGGCAAGGACAACCCCACGAACGACAAGCATTTGCCGTGCTGTCAGTGCTGCCCTGTCTGCACTGGATGAGAGTTGACACATACTTTGATAGACAGAGCGATGAGGGAACAAAGCCATGAGTGGGCAAGAAGAGAACATCGCGGCCAGAAACGTGTGCGGCGCGTGAGTGATGGGCCGACTGGCGCCGCGCAGGCAGCTGAGGTCATGAACTGCTTGGCATGGAGTGGTCGTCATCAGCTTTGCATGGAAGAAAGTGGTCACGACAGGGTCTGTTTGGCAAGGAGCTGGCAGATGGCGGGGCTGTCTGTCAAGACCATGAGCGGCTTTGGTCACCAACGAAGATTGACTCTGGTGTGGTGGAAAAGCTCCAAATCGGAGTGACGGACGTTAGTGCTCTGGTACTGCTCGTCCTTTCGTGCTGGTCAGCGCGTGGATTTGGGAGCGCTTGTAAAGCAATCCAGACGATTGTCTCATGTCATCTCCGACACATCCTCTTCGACAACTGAAAGCCTCAGTCTAAAAGCTAGAAGATGCGTTAGTATTCGGGAACCCAGCATGCCCAGGCGCCCGTGACGGATCGAAAAAGAGCTGGCGTCGGCAAGCGAGAATGCGCCTCGTGGTAGACCGCGTACGCATCATCGTCGACTCTGCAACGAGCGTTCTTCAGGCATCGGTAGTGCCAAGTCCGGTGACACGTCTCCACGTGGCAGCCAATGGTTGCTTTCTTCGTGCTGCAAAATGAGCACCGCAGCCGCCGACCACGGGCATATGCTGCGACCACGTTGACCAGCACCGTCTCGGCTTCCCAGTACACCTCAGGAGCCCATACAGCACACTCTTGGTGCACCCTCGCGTTCGCCGTCCTTCGTGAAAACGCCGATTGGGACCCTCGCACAGTAATCATTGGCAACGGGCTGAGATCGCCTGAGTCGTACTTTGTACAAAGCCCGCATGGGAATGATGGTTCAGGCGGTGCTGCAGGCTCAGGAAGCGGAGAAACCGACTTTGAATCTTCAGAGGACTCGGACTCGGACAAGCCATCGCTCTCAAACTGCAGTAATCGATGAAGGAAGGGTGTCGCTGCTGCTCCAGGTCCCCGCGCAATCGCGTGCTCACTTCCAGACCAGGACCGAGGTGCCAAAATGGCGGAGCGTCCCTGAAGAGGCAAGGGTGACGCATGGTCACCTGCGCGACCAACATGTTGCTCTTGAAACGGTGCAGGACGGGCGGACTCCTCCGCGTCGTGACTTGCAGACACGTGTTCCACATATACTCGCCTCACAGCGTCGACAGGATCGGCAACGCTAGCCGCCAGGAATACCGGTGCTGCAGGTGCAGATACCGGTCGGGGTAAAGTTTTGGGAGCCGCGTCGCTCGCAAAGGGGGCAGCAATGATTGCAACTGAAGCTGGGCGCGCAGAAGCTGAGCTGAAAGCGCCACAACCGCTTCAAGAGGCACGAGCGGACAGTAGTATCAAGGGAGAAACGATGTGCTTTTAAGTGAATGGAGCGGTGAGGACGGCGGATAAGACGACAATGATCGGTGGGGTGCCGTAAAGCAAAGCTGCTCTTGAAGCAGGGCCTGTTAATGAAAATTGTACCTCTCCCGAGCAGGCCATGCGGTACGGCCCTTTTCTAAAGCCAATCGGGAGGCGGCGGAGGCGGCAGGGTACAGGTAGAAACGCCGACGGCGGGCTCGCCGGCCGCTGGAGGCGCTTCCGACGATGGTCGCTCCGGCCGTGGCGCGATACGGATCGAGTACCGCTCACTGACCTTGAGGGTCTGCACCTGCTTCGTCAGAGCCGTGCGGCAGTCCATCATTGGCAGCAGGAGCGCCCAGGAACCCGGCGCTGCAATAGCTTCCGCGTCTTTCATAGAAAGCTCCGTCCAGGAGCAATCCTCTGCGACAAGAATGTCGCGGAAGTTGCGCGCCATGGCCTCAATGACCTGCTCGGCAAAAGGATGTGGCTGCAAAGCGATTCCCTGAAGAACCTGAGCAGCCATATCGTAGAGGCAGGCAATGCGGTTTACAATGCGGCTGGTATTCTCTACGCCTACCATGCCACTCGTGGAAGCGCGCAGGGTGGTCACGACGGAGGTGTACGGTGCCGCCTCTCCGGCTCCGGGAGCTGGAGCTGACGCGCGCGGATGCTCCAGCTCTATAGACGCATCGTCCGTCATCATGAAGAAGGCAAAGAGGCGGACGAACCGCTTTCGCGCCTCGGACCGGCCGTCGTGGAGCGCCACGCGGGCGGCTGCCAGAATGAGGTCGTCCACAGGTCCATGTCGTGCACAGCAAGGCGCTCCTTGTGGCGCAACACAATAGGCCTCTCGTCCTGCGGCTTCAGCGCGTTCTGTTCGTAGAGCTTGTGCACCAGGGACTAAACGACCTTGTCGAACTCGTTGTTGGCGTACGACTCGCGCTTCTTGCTCGCTGCAGGAAGCGCAATCGTGCTCACATCGTTCAGAGTCGTTTCATCCTTGGAAATGGAGATGATGCGCCGGCTGAGAGCCTCCGGCAGCATCTCGCGGATGTTCTTGTAGCTCACAGCTGTCCCGATGGCGGTGACGACCTGCGACTTCGTCATCAGGTCTGCCGAGCGAGCCGCTGTAGTTGTCTTGATGGCGTTGAAGACGGCCTCGCGACCTTCCTTGGTGATGCCAGCGAAGAGGGACTCCATCTTGGGTTGGCGCTCTACGTGAGCGTCCAGCTCCTCCCTCACCATGCAGCGCAAGAGCGTCGCCACTGGTCCATCGGTCGCAATCATCTCCTCAATCTTGCCCTCCGCGGTCCGCGCAAGGCGCTCATCCAGGCCACGAGTGCAGGACTCCCACTCCGACAGCATCTGTGGGCTGCAGGGCGCAAAGCTTACTTCAGCCATGCCGAGCGTGGCACTGCGCCAAAGGTGGCCCCCAGCCGGGACAGCGCGTCCGATCCCCGGCTCCTCCCCATCATTTGATGACGAAGTGCGCTGGTCCATGACGTCGGCGGCGCCCAGGGCACGCTTGCGTCGGCGTCCGGACGCCTCGCGTGCGTCACGCCCGCGAGGTACCGCTGCAGGCATGAAAGGTACCCAATGGGGAGGGGAGGAATGAGAGGTGAGCCAGGTGGGGGGGTACAGCGAGCCAGTGGAGGTGCTTGTGGGAGCGGGGGCCTTAACGGTGAGTTCTGGGGTCGAGGGATCGTTCGTCTGTTGCTACGGGCACGCGCCTTTATGCTCCTCTCATGCACGATGCGCAAATGTCACCGGACGCCTGAGTCGCCGCTGCCTCCACTCCGCGCGGTCCGCACGCCAGTACGGTTGCTTACGCCAAGCCCCCCGCTCGCAATGAGCACTGATCTCCGTTGACGTACCGCATCTCCCAAGACATTTGTCGCAGCGCTCAAAAGACGGCACTATGGGGCGCGGCCGCGCCGCAGTTGCCAGGCAAGTGACGCTGGTACCCGCGCTTGTACCGCCGCTTGCGGCAGGGAATGGGGCCGTTACATCAGAGATAGGCGGGGTAAGGATGAACGGTACGGCGCGGAAGAAGAAGACGCGTGACAATGACCGGGTCAAAATCTTGCGAGACCCCATGATTTTCCATGTGGAGGACAGCTGTGCCGGCCAAAGTGACTTCCATGACAGAATCTGCGTACTTTGTGGCACAAATGATTGCCAGGCGCACTTCTTCGACGACAAGTTACGCGAAGGTCGCGCACTGGACACTGTGAAGTCGAGGCGCATGCTTGTCCTCCTGGAACAGTTGGGCATTCATTACCAGCACCACCGCTTCGTGTGTTCGAGCAACAGCATATGCGCCTACATACGCATCCAGCACACTGTCTCTCTCGGAGCGCACCCAGACGTCCTGCTGCTGCCCTGGTGGCTTTGTTTCTTCTTCGCGTGACGGTTGTGCCCCAGCCACCATGTCAGAGGCTGCTCGATTGGCTGGAGAGGCTGCCGAGCGTGCCCGCCTACTGCGTGGCCTGCAGTGGTTGGGGCTTCGGCCCACGTCGGACCGCAGCGTGCTCCACCTGTGGGCGCGTCAGCTGCCGGCGGTCATGTTCGACGGGCACCGTTCCGCTATGGTGGCCCCTGATCATCTGCTTTTTCATGGAATAACATAGCGGCTCGTGGCGGCAACCTCCCGCGTGCCAACCGTACCCGAGCGGCGCCATGTTGGGGTTTCGTTACGTGAGGCTCAAGCTCACAGCCACCTCCCAGTAACTTTCGTCTACAACTCCAAGCGTGACGCCATCACGGCCCTCGGGATCTCCGAGTGGGCGGCGACCCTGACTGTGTTTTCTGTAGTCTTGAGGAGAATGTTGCCTCGTGCGAGTCGTGCACCGCCAGCCCCTCTCACGACTCTACACCGTGTCATGGACGTCGTCGACTCCTACACCTCCCTTGCTTGCTCGGCTTACTATTTCCCTCGCGTGGAGCTGGATGGTCTACCTGCGTGCCGTCGCCGAGCCACGGCGGTGGATCTGCAAGCCCTCGCGGAGAAGTTCTTCACACAGGTGAATGCGGCTTGCTTGCGACCCGAGCTGGCTGTGTTTGGCACCTACCTGGATGTACCGAACACGCACCGGTTGAGGGAGCTCGTCGAGCACGTCGTCCCGGCCCTTCTCCACGTGCGTCAAGCGCAGGAGTTGCTCTTTGAGAATTCTCACCAGCTGCTCAAGCGGGCGTTGGTGTCTGGCGACGGTCACGACGATGCTTCGAGAGCGATGGCACGGTATGTGCAGTCCGAATTGGCGGGACGCATTCGTCTTGGCCATGCCGTGTTTTCCATTCCGGACCACTGGATGGTTCACGCTGGCCTCAAAGCTTCCTTGGACAATGCTGAATTGCTACGCTCTACTGCACCTGGGGCGTGGCGGTGCACAGGGAAGTCAGCGCTCTCCAGCGACTTGTCTGTGGCCGCAGTGCTGGTCGCGGAAGCCCGCAGCAGCGAGGAGGGCCAGGTTTCATGGCGGACGCGCGCAACGCGGGGACGCCAGGGGCGCCTCAGGGCGGGGGACGCCGTGCGGGTTCTGATGTTCACTGGTGTCGCTCGAACAGCTGTGCGTGTAACTGTGGGGGCCGATGCACGTCGTTTGGACAGCCGTCCTGCGTACTTTCGCGTTCTGATGTTTTTTACCACTGGGGCTGGTGAGGCGGCGGCTGTAGTTTCTCCGATTGAGAAGGCAGCTGATGGTACTTACTGGGCTCTGGATGACAAGCGGTTCTTGTACCTGCCCTTGAGAGCAGTCCGAAGAGCATTAGTACTGCATGATTGTCAGGAGGACTGTGTTGTCTCTTCCACAACCGTCGCCCATCAAGATAGTAACCGGTGGCAAGCTCTGGGGCGCGAAACTGGCTACCCTGCGCGCAGCGGGTGACGGTGGCCGTCGTCAGCGACGCAGGGCCCTGAACGTACAAAGAGTCTGCTCCAAACTCTTCCTCGAGCGCCGCTTGCGACCCCGCGCTCGCCGCTGCCGCCGCCGTGGCTGCCATGGCCTCCACTGGAGGCGAGCTCACGATTCCAAGTCAGACCAGGGCGCTGCCGCAGAGCCCTATCTACGTTATGCACTCTTACCCTCACATGGCGCATGGATGACCATAATCACATTAGCCAGGGCGCGTCTCGCCCGGGTACGATTAGGGGTAGGCGGCGCACCCGGGCGCTCGTCAAGCCGCCCGCACGCAGAGCGACCACCGCTCCGGGGTGAGACTCGCGCGGCCGCGGACCCTGCAGCGGCCCAGCGTCCACGCGGCAGCGGGGTGGGGGCATGAGAAGCACGCCCGGTAAGGCCGACCGAGCCCTGAGGTATCCCCACCACAAACGCGCGGCTGCCGCGGTCGTCGACGCCACCTTTCGGAAACGCGGCCAGAGGGATTTCAATGACACGCCGCGCATGGCGTGGTGTCTTTCTTCTTACCGCCCATCGGCTCCTATCGTGAGCGCCTGCTCACAAAAGCAATAATGGGGAGCATCTTGGACCGAGCTGCGGTAGCGTCGAGCCACTCCACAAGAGCGGACGGGCACTTTCAGAAACGGCGGTAGGTAGGGCCTGGCGCCGCCACACAGTCCCCAGCGTGTGAGGCGCGGCGCTGACGCTCACGGCAGCAATCCTTTCGGTGCATGCGCTGGCCACAGCACAATGAAGTGGCATGACGGGGTCTCTTGATGACCAATGTCGTACAATACAGAATGCACATAGAGCCTCTTCTGGAACTCACAGTTGGGCGGCTCCACCGCCCGCGCGTCGGACGTGATGGCCACCGCCGCACCGCGCGCGGCCGCACCAAACGCTGCAAGCGCCGAGACCCCATGGCCCAACCCCCCCACGTCCATGCCGGTGGCGACAAAACCGTCGCTGGCGGCCAGCACGTTGGCCCCGGCCGCCGACTTGCGGAAAGACAGCGCGATAATGACGGGTATGCCAAAGAGGGCACCATCCCCAGTCCCAAGGCGTAGAGGGGCGGCGTTCCCGTCCCCCGCGCCTAGCATGGTTGCCGGTGCCGTCCGCGCCGCAGCAGCCGCGGCACCCGCTGCCGATGCTGCTGCAGGTCTTCATGAGAGCGCCACAGTCTCCGTGCCCGCGTCGCCGCTGCCGACGCGCACGGCCATGGCTGGTGGCGGTGGCTCCGCGGTGGTCGGCGCATCCCCTGTCCCCCCCTCGCGCAGACAGACCGCGACCTGCGCCGGCGACGGACAGCGTCAGCGCCAACGGTGTGGTGCCGCAGTGAGGGCGTCGCATCGGGGCGGAAGAGCAATGCGGCCGAAACTGCGAGCGGGGCGAGGGGAGGGGTAGACGGAAGGGTGCAGCGAACGGCAGCAACCGCCGCCCAGCCTTTGACACAACCTGACGTTGAGCGTCAGGTCTGCCACCGTCGCGACCGCTACCACCCCTACCACCTGCCGATGGCACGAGCCGCCAACAATAGCCGCCTCAGGCCGCGCGAGCCGGCGACACCCATGGCGTCAGCGAACCGCGAATGGAAGGAGCTCAGCCTCGCGCTTCACCGGAGGACCAGTGAATACTTGTTGCGGAACACGCTCGTCCTCCCACCAGCCAGCCATGAAGATAAGCCAATACCAACAATCAACGCTGCTCAGTGTCGATCCCCGTAGCCCCGAAGAACCGCCCGAGCGGATTACGCCGGCGTGCGCACGCGCCCGCATTGTTGCGAGCGTCATTGGCTAGGAGCTGCGCGGCGGCGCTGGCAGACGCTGAAGCCAGCCAGCTGCCAATATGCACTGTGCGCACCGCCGCGGACATGCCGCCGCAGGGGTTCCAAGACGTTGCGGCACAGTCGCCGGTGGCCAGCACCACCCTCATTCGTTCTGTCTGTTACAGCTTTCTGGGCACCCCTGCGAAAAAAGAGGTGCCGCGCGAGCGTGGATGACATGGTCACGGTTGAAGATGAGCATGTCTTTAAACTTGTTCATTCTTTTTTGAAGAGTTAGCTCGCGTTGGTTGCGCCCCGTTCAAAGTCTGATCAATGCCGTAATGTGAACAAGCGGCTTTCAGCAGCGCTGTTGGCCTGCGTACTACAAGAAAAGTCCAGGTGTCTGGGCTTGTGACGCGGCAGTGACCCAGCTTCCCGCACTTAATACCCCGCTGACCTGCCTGGATCAAAGCCGCTAGCGGCAACTTCTGTGGACTTCTGTGCTCAAGTGCATACGGCAACGACGGCGGCAGCGTCTGCCACGCGTGCTCTAACGCGGGAGCCTGCCCCACCGCCCCGCCGAGGCCGTGGTGCTGGCAACCGCACAGCTCCCTGTGTATCACGCCGCCACAGTCGCGGCCGTGGCGCACTCCCCGCGGCGCCTCTCCCACTGCGCGCGTGTGATCGCCGCGGGCGTCGGCATTGAAATCGCCTCCGTGGCCGCGCATGCGGGCGTGATGACAGCCGCATCCCTTCGCCGCGGCGGCGTCGGAAGCAGTAGCACCAGGGCTGCCACCCCCCCAACATCCGCAAGGCGGCCCGCGGCTTTGCATGTGGCCGGCCCCGCCGGTGGCGCCGTTCGAGCCGAGATAGCCGTGCTCGCTGTCGAAGCAGATGAAGCGGCCTCCGCGCGACACGTCGAGGCGCAGCAGCGGGCGTCTAAGCCGTGGCCGCGGGCGGCGGGCAGCGCAGCCAGCGAGGCAGCGCGCAATGCCGCGCGGAACGATTCCAAGGCGGCGGCCGCCGACGCAAAACCGCCCTTTGGCATGGCGTCTTACCTACCTGGTGGATTGGTGACGACAACGGCGGCGGCGGCGGCGGCGGCGGCGTCACACCGGGGGGGTGAGGGTCCCCCCGGTCCGCCGAAAGACACGACCGCGAGTGCCCGCCGCGGTTTCCTAAATAAGGAGGGCTCCCGAAGGCGCCATCGATGGGGTGGGCGCCCGCTTCGTCCACCAGGCGCGTAGATGGCTGCCGCAAAATGTGGTTCCGGTGGATCGTCATTCCAAAGTGGCGGAGGGGCGGTGCAGCCGCGGCCCCAAAAGACGGGAGGATGGCCGCCGCGGTGGATGCCGGTCTCTGCTGCAGTCTGTGCGCACAGCTGACGCCGGCTTGCAGCGGAACGGCGGTTGCAGCCGCCGAGAGGTCGGTGACGGCCCCTGCCATGGAGGAGGGGTGGGCGGCCGCTGCCGCCATTGACCTATCGGGGGTGGGACGGCCGCCATTGCAAGTGTTCGCGCGGATCTTCGCAGCAATGAAGCGGAGAGGCGGATGCGGCAGCCGCCGCTGACGAGGGGAGACAGAGTTCGGGCGCCATGGAGCAGGGTAGCGCTTGTGACGACAGCCGGCGGCGAGGGGAGGGCGGTCGCCGTCATTCTCAGGAGGCGCGAATGCAGCAGCCTCTTAAGGCATTTGGTGGGCGGCAGCTTTTGCCAACGGGGCAAATGCTGCACTGAGCTGAGAAGGCTCCTGTGGCAATGCGGCTAGGGGCGGAAGCTGCGTCCTACGTGCAGGGAAGGCGGGCCCCCCCAGGCAGGTTCAGGGCACGTGCAGCCGCAACCATCAATGAGTGGAGGGCGGCCCCTGCCGCGAGTCTCCCTGTGGAGGGCGGCCGCTGCTGCTCATGCTGAGGCAAGCATCCTAGCATGCTCAGGAGGGGCGGCTGCAGTCGCAGTCGCGAATGGCCGAAGGAGCTGCCGTCGTCAGCAGCAAGTACGGCTACCGCCACAAGCAAGATGGCCGCAGACTTTGACGACAACGTTTGGACTGCCACTGATCATTGGGCGAGCAGCGGCGGCCATGAAGCGCCGAGCTGTTGGCGGAGGCCACCGCCAGGGACGGCAATTCCGCCAAAGCGTTGCCTTGAACAGCTAGGCGCGAACGCCGCCACGACCTAGGAGAGGGCCGCGGCCGTCACGCACAGAGGGCAGGGCAGCCGTCGCTATGAAGGGTGGTGGAAGCCGCGGCAGCCGCTGCCAACGGATGAAGGTGGCGGTTACGGTCCGCGCGGGCTGCGCGGCCGCGGCTGCGCCTTCATCCCAGACCAGCGGCGGCACGGGCAGGTCGAAGGAGGCCCAAGCGGCGAAGGACTCCAGTCTGGCCGACGCGCTCGCCGGCCCCGCTGCCAGGGCAGACGAGGCTTCGATGCCGGCTGCGCAGAGGTCTGGCATGCTGCCGGCCTCCCTTGAAGTGCTCTGCGCCACCCGTACTGCACGTGGCGCAGCTTTTTCGGGTCGCCAGTCGGTAGCCGCGGCACCACCACAACCACCACAGCCACAATCGCCACTTTTGCCAACCAACAACACCTCCAACGCCGCTGCCACCACTTCCCGTCGGTAGCCGCGGCGGCGGCGGCCGTGCCGCAGGTTCCGGCGCTCCAGTGGCACCGGTGCAGCTTGGCTGCACCACCACCGCTGCTACGGCCGCCCGACAGCGTTCTGTCGCCGAAGCCCTGGCAGCAACTACCCTCCGGGACGCCGATACTGCGGGCCGCGACGGCAGCGGCACGGCCGATGCGCTGCAGCCCCTTTCGGTGGCGGCGGCGACCCCCGCCGCACCTCTGCGTGGCGCATCGCCGCCGCTGTGGCTGCGAACGGCAGCGGCGGCGGCGATATTGGTGACGCCGGCCGTGGCGGCGGCAGAAGCGGAGGTTGCGGCGGCAGTACCGGCGCAGGGGGCGGCAACGGCGCCTGCCGCAGGCCCCACTCCCGGCGTGGTCCGCCGCTAACGCGGTCTTGCGAAGCCGCCCGGGTCCCCGCCGCCGCTCCTCATCTCGGTCATTGACCTGGCCGTCAGCGACGGGAGGGCGCTGGTGGTGCCGCCACCACCCGAACCACCGCTTCCAGCAGGCACCGCCGTAGCCTCTGCCGCCGCTGCCGCTGCCCCCACCCCCTCCGCTGCCACTCCCGCGTCTGCCTCCGTGGTCGATGTGCGACCACCGCCACTGTCAGCGGCGGTGGTGGTGGCAAAACAGACTGTACGCTGTAGCATTGCCAACGACTGCGGGGTCACCGCCCGACCGTGGGCCCGCCTTGACGGGTGCCGCAGCCGCCGCCGCGCCCACCTCTGTAGGCGGCACGCCCACCCTTTCGGAAGAACCTCCTCGACCACGGCCGCGGCAAACCGCCGTGCCCACCGCCGCCATCGCCGCCATCGCCGCGGCACTCGCGTGGCGGGCGCACAGCTCATCCTCATCGATGCGCTCGGGCGCGTCATGGCTCCCTTGCACGAGCACGTCTACGCTCATCACGCCTGCGTCGGCCGCGCCGGGCGCCACCGACCGCATCGGCGGCTGTGGCGAAGGGCCCGCCGCCGGTGCGGCCTTGGCTTGCGGCGTTTGAGGGACTTGCTTTGACTTCCGCGCGGCGGTGGCGGCCGCGGCGGCCCAGCGTCCGTGGCGCCGGCGGTGGCGGCGGCGGCGCGCAAAATAAAAGAACATCTTCGACCGTCCTCGCCCCGAACAGCGCAAGCAGCAGGGCGGCACCAGCCGCTGGGAGGGGTACGCCCGACGCCGCCGTCGCTAGCAATTGTGCACAGGCAGGCGTGGGTGGGGTGGCTGTGTCTGCGGCAGCGCCACCACCGCCGCCGCGGCCGTCGCGGCCGCGGTAACGGCAGCGGGGGCAACAGCCAGGATGATGTCGGCGGCAGGAGCGACTGCTGCGGAGGTGGCTGAGCTGTTGGTGGAGGAATGTGCCGAGGGCGTCGCGGCTGCAGCGTAAAAGTCCGCAATGCGCGCTCCAACCTTCTCAACGGGCACTCCCGGCGGGAACAGGGAGGGCGGGCCGGTCACGGCGGCGGCAAAGAACACCCGCGACACGGTGAGGAAGGAACGCTAGGAAAGGGGCCACCTGTGGCGCTCGTTATTGTCCGTCCAGCGGCCGAGATAGCCTTGGCAGTCAACGATGCTACCGCCGCCCAAATTAGCGACGAAACCGCCGTCGTCAGGGCAGGTACAGCCTCGACCCGCGCGGCCCCACCAGCCGCTTAAGGTCCCGGTCGTCGCGGGGGGGAAGGCGTCCAAGGGGGGTTGGCGAGCATGCGGATTGGCTCGCGCGCGGCTGGAGCGAAGTCGGCCTGAAGGGTGGGGAGTGGTGCGCGGGTGGAGGTGGTCATGCGTTGGAGACGTACTTCAAGGAAGGGAGAGTGGGGCTGAGAGGGTGCGAAAGGCGGTGGAGGAGTGGCCAACCGAGGCAAGGACACGAAGTGCGGGGGCGGGGGGGGAAATGGAGGCTGCAAGGACGATGGCTTTCCACTTTCGCTGACGGGCGCGCGTGAGGGGGCGAGGATGGGGTTACGCGCCCCGCAACAAGCGGGTGAGCCAGAGCGCCCCACGACCAATCCCGGACGCTTGACCATAAAAGAGGCGGCGCGCTCACCTCTCCCGAGAACAGGAGCGGGGGGTACGCTCGACCTCACCGGCGGCGCGCCCCCCCCCCCCGGTGAAAGGAGAGAAGTGTACGCTCGACCACATCAGAGGCGGCGCGACCCCCTCCCCTGAGAACAGGAGCGGAGGGTACGTTAGACCTCACCGGCGGCGCGCCCCCCCCCGACGATGCAAGGGGAGGAGAGTATGCTCGAGCGCATTAGAGGCGGCGCGCCCCTTTCCCATAAGAGCAGTAGCGGAGGGTACGCTCGACCTCACCGGCGGCGCGCCCCCCCCCCACGGTGAAAGGGGAGAAAGGTACGCTCGACCATGCTAGAAGCGGCGCGCCCCCCTCCCCTGAGAACAGGAGCGGAGGGTACGCTTGACCTCACCGGCGGCGCGCCCCCCTCCAACGGTGAAAGGGGAGAGAGGTACGCTTGACCACATTAGAGGCGGCGCGCCCCCTTCCCCTGAGAACAGAAGCGGAGGGTACGCTCGACCTCACCGGCGGCGCCCCCCCCCCCCCGGTAAAAGAGGAGATGGGTACGCTCAACCAATAAAGTGGAAAAGTGCCCGCCCTCCACCTCGAGCAGGTTCCCCCCCCTTTCCGCAGTGCAGACCCCACACTCTCATTGGCGGCGAAGAGGCGGGTGGTAGGGCGGCGGCCCCCCGCCGCGCCGCGCCAACAACTCCCCGCCCCACTGCAGCAACCGGCAACCACACTCTTTAATGTAAGTGTCCGCCGGCGGCGGCGGCCACCGACGGTGCCACCACGGGCGGCGCCACCGTCACGGGCGGCGCCACCGCCACGGGCGCCGGCGGGAGGGGTGGCGGCGCGTGCGCTGCTGCCGTCGTCGCGGCGGGCGGGCCGTCATGCCGCGCCAGCGGCTGCGTCATCGGCCGCGGCGGCGGCGGCGGGCGCACTGGCCGCGGCACGCGTAACGTCGCATGGGTTACCCCCTGCCGCGGCGCCGTCGCGGCGATGGAGGGGCCCTGTCAGGCAAACCCCGCGATTGGCACCTCCGCCAACGGTTGCAGCGGCGGCGGTGGCGACGGCAGCAGCGGCGGGGGGGGGAAGAAGACGCAGCTCCAGCGCCGCTTGTGGCGGCACCCCAAAGCCGCCGGCGTTGGCCGTCCGTCGGGTGGCGAGGGGAGGGCAGGCTGCGCGGGGGGGGCCCGAGGGGCAGCCTGCGACGGCGGGGGGGATGGGGGGGGGGCGCCGCCGCCGCCTTCGCGGCTGCCCGCTTTGCGGCCGCGGCCGCGGCAACGTTCAACAGCCGTGACAGCGTCGGAGGGGGCAGCGGCGCCCTGGCTGGGCCGCCGCTGCCGTCGCCCCGCGGCTGTCGCCGCCAGCGCCACCTGTGTTCCCGCCGCCACGGCGGCGGTGGCCGTCGTGAGTGTGGCAGTATTGACCCCCAGGTAGGGGGGCAACACGTGCCATGCAAGGGGCGGCAGGCCACTAGCCTGATCCGTTCCTCCCCCTGCATTTGGGTCCATATTCCCTAAGTTTGGGATAGTTAGCTTAGTAGTAAATCCAACTTGGATTTGAGGGTTTTCTGCATTTATCGTCTTGAATTTTCGTGTGGCCCGGTGGGCAGGTGCTGGGGTGGGAGATTCTGAGTGGCGAGATTCTGAGTGGACCCTGGGGGGAGAAGGGGGGGGACAGCGGGGCTTGGCCCTGCGTCCCCGTCCCGACCAAGAAACTGTTGGACCACACACCGTCCTCTTGATTGTCCGTGGGGGGTTTGCCCCACAACAGGGACAGAGTGTGTGCGACTTGCACTTCTTCCGGTTCCCCCGACACGGGAGGCAGCCCTTGCACACCGGCCCAACTTGGGTGCCGTGTGTGCATGTGGTTTTTGCCACATTTGGTGGAGCAGCAGGGGACAGAGGTAAACTTTACTTCCGGGTGCACCCGGGTGTAGGGGGCCCTCTGTCTCAGAGGAACGGTGGACTTGGACCGTGTCATACGGATCGTCAGCCAACATGGCTAGCTCGGACCCCCCGTCGTCCGGGGAGTACACGGGTGACGCACGTACTTCAGTGCCTTTGAATACAGGTGAGACACAGGTGGGTTTACCTGGGCTCGCAGAGGGAGTGGAGGTCCCTCAAGCCAGCAGGACTGGAAGTACGGGCGGGCAACAGGCCACCCCGACTCAGTCGGGAGTTTACTCGGGTGACACTTCTGATGTGGGTGGGCCGAAGTCTGGCCACCGTGTGGTATACTCAACGGGAACGTCCCAAGGGGTGAGGACTGTCCCCGCGGGTTCCACTCGGGTTGGAGCCAACTTTGGCTTGGAGCCGTCGCCAACTAGGCTCTCGGAGGACGGCGGACCTCCCTTGGTCGGCGATGGGCTCGCGCCCATGCCCCCGGTTGAGACCCCTGAGGAACGTGGTTACCCCTCAGGTGGACTCCCGGAGGCGGACCGAGACTCAACTGGAGTCGTCAATCCACTCCTCGCGGAAACTGTCCCTCGGGAGGCGACCAATGTGTTGTGGCAGACTTTGCCGGACCTGGTGGTCACGATGACGAATACTATTCTGAATCAGATTGTGGCGAGTTTGCCAGATGGCCTCAATGTCCAAACCGGATTGGGGCTTTCGAGCCCGCAGGCACAGGGGGAATCCCTGCTCGCGCCTATCTCGGGTCGCCCCGAACTGAGGGCGACACCTGTGACTCCCAACGAGGGAGCCACACCATACTCGGTGGGGCGTACGCCCTTCATGGGGGAGCTCCCCCCGGAAACGCCGGCGGCTACACCAAGCGCGCCGCGCCGGACTACAGGCACTGAGGGTGAACATACCCCAGTGCCACAGCGGCTGTTCCCTCAACGTGAGGTGCCGCCCTAGATCCAGGTAGCCAACCCGGTCTACCAGCGGATCTTTGACTGTGAGACCTACGCCCTCCACAACAAGTCGGTGGCGTATGGTCCTGACCAGGCCCGAGCCATGGGCCGTGCTAAGAAGAATGCACTTCACTCTTTTGGGCACAAAGCGGAGTGGGATGGAACTCCCCCCCTCCGTGTCTTTGAGTTCCTACGTCGTTTCACAAAAGCCTGCGACGACAATGCCATAAGTGAAGGCATGGCTTTTTACATGCTACAGGATTTTACGAAGGGCGACCTGCGGACAGAACTTATGTCCGTCATGCCCAGCTCCTCAAGTGGAGGCGCTGGGGAGGTGACGTCCTATTTGGAGCTCGTCAACTGGTTGTTGAGAGCCATGGTTGATGAGGCAGCGTTGGCTTTTCAAGTCGAGGAGTTTACGCAAGCCCATCGGAAAGAGGCGGAGGACGAGTTGTCCTTTGTGGAGCGAGTCCGTAAGCTCAACAATCTTTGTGGGTTTCTTCATCCACAAGCTGTGGTGAAGAGTCGGTTTGTGGAGGGACTTCATTGGTCAGTCCGGATGGAGACCCGGGAGCATATCACTGCCCGGGCGACCCTGGCCGAGTTGGCCAGGTTCGCCTATCGCAGAGGCGAGGCCTACCGGAAGTTGCGGGAGGAACAACGCCAGGAGCGTCAAGCCGAGTTGGCCAAGGAACGGGAGGAGGCGCGCCAGGCCAGAGAGTTGAGAGAGGCACGCCGAATCCGCAAGGAGAGGGTGGTAGCTGCCGTGGGAACTTCCCAGGGTATCTCTTCGTCTTCCCCAGTTGGGAAGACCCCTCCCGGAATAGACCATCGGTGTTGGAACTGCAACTCCGATGGACACTGGGCATATGATTGCCCCAAGTTGAGTAAACGCATCCAACAACTTGTTAAGAATGCGAGTAAGAAGTCGGCTACGAACGAAGTACGTTCACGCCGCGAGGGTGGGTCTCGACCGGTCGTCGCGGTCGCCACACCCTCGGCGGAGGAGGCGGACACGTCGTCCTCGGACTCGTCGTCTTCCTCCCCGCCCTCAGATTCGGACGCCAAGTCGGCGGGAAACGAATGACCGTTGGGGCTGGTCGTCCGAAGCGCACAACGGCAGCCTCGGCCAAGTGGGCCAGGAGGACGAACCAACCGTGCCGGATACTGCGGCGACCTAAGGGAGTCCGCCCACCTCGGGTAGGACTCCCCAAGAACGTAAACCCACGTCGGGTCATCGCGGTGCTGACGGGTGAGAACTTCCAGGTGGCTGGACGGGTGCAACTTGCCCCAGGCCGCGCCTGTTGTGCCCGTATCGTACTGGATACCGGGTCAGGAGCCTCCTTGATACGCAAGTCGGTATTACCAAAGGAGGTGAAGCTCCAACGCTGGAGGTCCAAAGCTGACCATATGATTGACATCAATGGTGGGGTACTTCCCATCGTTGGTGCCGTGACCCTACCAACTAGGTTGGGAACCCATGAGGTCGACGTGACCTATGGTGTAGTTGAGAATATATCGGTACCCCTGCTTCTGGGTACCCCTCATGTTGTTACACAAGTGCCTTTGATTTGTGGCCCTGAGTACTGGGTCAAGTTGATGAATGGGGAGACTATCCCCATCCTTGGTAAGGGAAAGTCTGCGGCGCCTGTGACAGTCTCACAGTCGAAGCCTGTTTGCTCTGTGAGGGAAGGGTTTACTGCTACCCTGCGTCTAGCCCGTAAAGTCACGTTGCCCCCCAACTCGGTGGCGCACGTTGATGTTGTAACTGATAATACGGGGAACGGGTTGGTGCACCCTCACCCCCGTCTTGCTCGCAAGCACCAAGTGCATGTTGCCCTTGGTACGATGGACTCCAAAGCCGGAGTCCCGTGGAGGATCCAGGTGATGAACCTGAGCTCGTCGCCCCAGTACTTCAAGTCGGGAGCCAAGTTCGGCTATATCGACCAACACAAGGGACCGGTAGTAGCGGTCACCCTCAACGCGGGCGCAAGTAGCGACCCGAATTCCGGAAAGGAGGAGCATCAAGCCAAGTCGGCCGCCTCTCCTCGGCCCCATGTGAACATGGAGGGTGTCCCCCCCTGGTTGAGGGTTCAAGTTGAACGCCTCTTGGACCAATATCACAAGTTGTGGGATGGTCAATTGGGACTCATGAGAGCCACCCAACACCGGATCGAGTTGAAGCCCGGTGCACCCCCTATACGCCAACAACCGTATAGGGGAGGACCTCGTTCAAGGGCCCTCGTTAAGGAGCAAGTTGCTCGCATGGAGGCCCTCGATGTGATCGAGGCCAGCAACGCCGAGTGGGCGAGTCCGGTGGTTATCGTCCCCAAGCTTGATGTGACCCCCCGGTTCTGTATCGACTACCGTAAGCTCAACGAGAGCACGGTGAAGGACAGTTATCCCCTACCTAGGATGGACGACTGTCTGGACTCTCTTGGGGAGGCAAACGTGTTCTTTACCCTAGACTGTAACGCGGGGTCCTGGCAAATTCCCATTGCCCCGGAGGACAGGCATAAAACTACCTTTACCTGTCACTGTGGTACCTACCAGTGCAAGCGCCTACCGTTTGGTCCGTGTAACGCGCCGGCAACTTTCCAGCGCGCTATGGACATGATTCTGGCCGGAGTACGGTGGCAGATCTGTCTTGTGTACCTAGACGATATCATTGTGTTCTCCCGAAGTCCGGAGGAACACATTGGCCATCTTGGCCAGGTGTTCAAGCTACTTGCTGACGCCGGTGTGTCACTGAAGGCGAGTAAGTGCCACCTCTTCACTCAAGAGGTGGAGTACTTGGGACATGTTGTCCGTCCGGGGCGTCTCAGTGTCAACGAGAAGAGCTTGAGGGCCATCCGTAAGGCTCAGTACCCCCGGACCCAGACCCAGATGAGTAGCTTCCTCGGGAAGTGTAACGTGTACCGACGTTTCACCAAGGGCTTCGCCAAGGTGGCGAAGCCGTTGAATGAGCTAGTGAGCTCAACGCTACCGAAGAACCTGCCTCCCCCAAGTCGGGTGGAGCGGGAATCCTTTCAGACTCTTCGGGACCTTCTGCTGAAGCCCCCCATCTTGGCTATTTCCAGGTTGGGAGGCCACTACATCCTGGATGTGGACGCTAGCTACGACCAACTTGGTTGTGTGTTGCTTCAGCAGCAGCCGGACAAGGAGTACTTGCCGGTGGGATACTTCAGTAAGGGGCTGAACTCGGCCGAGAAGAACTAGGGAGTCACCGAGTTGGAATGACTCGCGGTGGTGTGGGCGGTGACGTCACTTCGTCACTACCTAGAGGGTGAGAAGTTCCTCATCCGCTGTGACCACCGCGCGTTGCAGTTCATCTTTAAGACGGACTGTACGAACACTCGTCTCAATCGGTGGAGGGTGCGACTGGCACCCTTCAACTTTGACATTGAGTACCGACCTGGCAGGCAACATGCCCTTGCCGACGGCCTCTCTCGGGTACCTACCGAGGGGCTGGACACTAACCCAGTCGATGAGGACATCCTCATCGTGGGGGTAGTCACGCGCTCGGGTCAGGCGTTGAACCCCGAGGCGCCAGGGAACAAGAAGTACTTGCCCCTGTCCCTGGACGAGGTGGTGAAGGCCCAGGCCGAGGATCCCTTCTGCAAGTCGCAGAGGGATACACTGGATACAGTGGCGGAGACGCGGTTCTTTCTGGGAGACAATGGCCTCTTCATGAGGAGGGGGGTATTCCAGGGGACCGAACAACTTTTCGTCCCCGCATCCCTCAAGGGCAGTATCCTTGAGAGGGAGCACAACGCTCCCACGGGTGGACACCTGGGGTCTAGTAAACTGTACCAGACCCTGAGGATCAGGTTCTACTGGCCGTCCATTGTGGTGGACATCTACAGTTGGGTGGCTGCCTGCACAAGTTGTGCACAGAACCGTCTCATGGAACGGCGGCCTAGTACGGCTATGCTATTGTTCCCGGCCAAGGAGCCCTTCGCCGCGTTGGCGATGGACATCCTTGGGCCACTGCCAGTGACCGAGGAGGGCAACCAGTACCTCCTGGTCATCTGTGACCGCTTCACGAAACTTACGCGAGCGATCCCACTGGCAGAGATCACGGCCATGTCGGTTGTGTCAGCCTTCCTAGATCACTGGGCTGCCGCGTATGGCATCCCAGATAGTACACTATCGGACAATGGACCGCAATTCGCGTCTGTACTGTTTCTGGGAGTGCTGGATAAGTTGGGGATTAAGGCAAACTATGCCACCCCCCACCACCCACAAACTAATGGGCAGGTGGAGCGCTTCAACAAAACTATTGTTAGGCAGCTGCGCCACTATGTGAGTGAGCACGTGAAGACGTGGGACCAATACATTTCTATCCCTACTACTGCCTACAATTCGCAGGTTCACTCATCTACCGGGGAAGTACCCCTCGCCTTTGTGACCCCTCGTCGCGTGCGGTGTATTGCCGTGCGGCGATCGCTCCCAACTAGGGAGGATGGTTGCAGTACGCCTACTCCTACTGAGAGTAAGGCGGAGTTCGCTGCTAGGCTTGAAAACCTCATCCCTAAAGTCAGGGATGAGATGGACAAAGCACAAAAGCGCTACAAGCGTACCTTTGACAAAAAGGTGCGCAATGCTAAGCATGTCCCCGAGCAGGGTGACTGGGTGCTGGTACACTCACACACCCCAACTGGGGGTAAGCTGGTAATCCAGACGAAGGGACCGTACCAGGTCCTTCGTACTGATGGGCGGCGCTTCACCATCGAAAGTGACGATGGGGTTCGCACAGTGAACGGACAGGACGTGGTCAAAGTTGCACCACCGCCTGCAGGCGACCCAGCTTGGGCGCGTGCTTTGGAAGCGTGGCGCCTCCCCTCACTGCCTGCGGCCAAACAGGGCCCGCAGGAGTACGTGTTCGATAAGTTCATTGACCACGGATGGGATGAGGACACTAACCGCCTCATGTTGAGGGTGCGTTGGTTTGGCTACAAAGCCAAGGATGATACGTGGGAGTATGTGGAGGATCTTCCCGCTGAGAAGGTCCGGGCATACTGTGCCCGGAACGAGATAGACCCTAACAGCCCTCCCTCAACGTGAGGGAAGGCCGAGCAACAGTGCGAAGAGAGTGCTTCAAGTCGAAGTGGTACGCAGAGTGGCTTTTAACTACAGCCCTAACCCTTGCACTCTCACAACAAAGGCAGCTGCCAACTAGGCACGCATGCTAGACTCTCCCACTCCACGGCCCTCGCCCTCACGTGGAGGCGAGCGGCGAGACCCACGCCGATAACGGTCTCCACTCGTTAGAAGGGGCGGCGGCTCCAAGTCGGAACCGTCGCGCCCTTCACGGTCGCGCAAGTGGCGCCGACCGTGGCTACTCTTCTGCCTGGTCTTGCGCGCAAGTTTGCGACGCAGACGCTGGACAGACTCCGTCTCCGACGGGTTAGAGGACTCCGAGACGGAGTAAGACAACTCGTCTTCCGACACGGAGGGAGAGCGCCGCGAGTGTCGGCGAGGACGGCGAGGAGGCGAGCATGCCCGGCTCGCGCGACGTTTGCCACGCCCAAGTGGGGCTGGCTGGGGCATAATAGCCCCAATGCGAGCCAACTCGGCTGTCATAAACTCCGCCACCGACTCGCAACTCGCGGTCGCCACTGCAGTACGAACGCGCTCCTCAAGTTGAGGAGTCTCGGAACTTTGGAGGATTGCGGTCGACGCGGCCAACCAGGAAATGGTGCGCACCAACGTGGTGATCATCATCTCTGAGGTTAGAGGCGTCGGCGGTAACACCAACTTGGGGTATACCGTCAGGAGGGTGGCCCCCAAGTTGGGGGACACCGGGGTGGAAGACTCCACGGCCACGCTGATCGGGATTTTCCCGTGAGGCTGGAAAGGAGCAGGAGAAAGCCGAGGGGCACGCCGAGGTGGCGGTACCCGGGTGTAACTGCGACCCCGACTTGGGGCCCCCGCAGTAGGTTGAGTCATATGGTCATCTTATGAGGGCACAGCCATAACTATGGGCTTGTCCGGGGGTGGCGCAGTGTGGCGATCCACCCCCGGGGCATACGGATAGTCCCCGATGCCCAACCCCTCTCGTAGGACCACACGGCCGTCGTGAAGTTCACGAGCGACCCACACGAACAGGCGAAGTGCGCCATCGTCCTTGGGCCCACGAGTGGGGCGGCACAACTTGTGCTCAATGCTCTCCCACTCGATAAACTTATGGAGCCGGAGCAGCTCCTCAAGTAGAGTGAGTTGTCCTGATGAGCACCCCTCAGCAACTAGCTGAGGTGTGAGCTGTTCCAAACCTTGGATGAGCCGGAGGGGGAGATGCCAGAGCATCCCCCGCCGCTGAACACAGGACACCCAGGTCGACATGACCTCGAGGAGCCACTGGGTGGCCAACATGGCCCACACCAGGTGATCAGGGCCAGCCGTCAACATGACGGAGCCGAAGTGGTCAAGCAACCGTGGCAGCAACGCCGGGAACCCGTAGGGAACCTCAACTTGAGGCCACCGTTCGGGCTTCTTCGGATAGTACTGCTCCTTACTGGCAGCAGACTGTTGAGGAAACTCGAGTTGAGCCGAGGTCACCAAGTAGGGACCTCGCCGGAAGTCTTTCTCCATCCGCACATCAAAGTGATGAGTGTGCGGATCGGCCTCGTGGGGGTACGGGGGGCGAGTTGCCACTGCGTCCCACGTGAAGGTCGGCAAGTCGCCGGGACCCGAGATAGTTCCCCCGCGGTCCACCATGGCCATGGCCCGCTGTACGTCTTCGACCTTCTCGTCGTCCAGGAAGGCAAACTGGTCCGTCCTGAAGCCGGCAGGGAACCCGACCCTACGGGAATACTTCTCTCGTAGGCGATCCCATACCCGACGCATCGCTGCGCCAAGTCGGCCACAGCGAAGAAAAGTCAACCCCTCCTCATATAGAGGCCAAGCGGGGTAAAACCACCGCCCCAAGACCTCACGCGGGACAACGTGTCCCGCCTCAGGGGGAGATCCTGCCGTCAACCCAAAGCCGGGTGACGCGGGAGTCCCATCCCCCGGAGCGATCGCGGAGCCCCCGCCGGAAGTCCTGGCGGGTGCTGCACCGTAGGTGGTGTCCTCCATACGCTCATCTAGAGAGTCCGTCTCCACTCCCGGGGTCGCCATGGCTCTCCCCAAGCTGGGGAGAGACGCTCTGGCTATCGCGGCACGAGACCCGCCTCGAGTTGAGGGGGACTCGGATCGTGGGTATACGGGTGGCCTACCCAGCGTGGGGCGGCCCAGTGGAAGGTGAAGGGGAGGTGGTGGTGATGGTGAAGTGTGATCTGAGGAGAGCAAGCTGCCGAGTGGGCAAGCTTGAGGAGAGGGGCGGTCAACGTGACCGCCTCCACATCCGCGTTACGTACTCGATGGGGGACAGCAAGTCGCGCCCCCAACGCCGAGACGTGCGTTTACGCACACCCTCACAGGGCCGACCGGGTCGGTCGGAACTGAGGAGAGGGGAGTGTGGCAGTATTGACCCCCAGGTAGGGGGGCAACACGTGCCATGCAAGGGGCGGCAGGCCACTAGCCTGATCCGTTCCTCCCCCTGCATTTTGGTCCATATTCCCGAAGTTTGGGATAGTTAGCTTAGTAGTAAATCCAACTTGGATTTGAGGGTTTTCTGCATTTATCGTCTTGAATTTTCGTGTGGCCCGGTGGGCAGGTGCTGGGGTGGGAGATTCTGAGTGGCGAGATTCTGAGTGGACCCTGGGGGGAGAAGGGGGGGGACAGCGGGGCTTGGCCCTGCGTCCCCGTCCCGACCAAGAAACTGTTGGACCACACACCGTCCTCTTGATTGTCCGTGGGGGGTTTGCCCCACAACAGGGACAGAGTGTGTGCGACTTGCACTTCTTCCGGTTCCCCCGACACGGGAGGCAGCCCTTGCACACCGGCCCAACTTGGGTGCCGTGTGTGCATGTGGTTTTCGCCACAGTGAGCCACGCAGCCGCGGCGGCGGCGGCGGGGGTGGGGGCGGCAGGAGCCGCCACCGACTATGCCGCCGCCGCCACTGCTGCCGCCGCCGGCAATGTTTTATCCGCCGCCTACGAGGCTGCCACCGGCCTCCCCGCCGCCTCGGTTTGGCGCGCTGCCGAGGCGCCGCAGGCACAGCCGGCGCTGCACGGGTGGCCGGCGTGGAGGCACACGCAGTAGCGCTTTGCGCAGCCTTTACGGTAGTTTCAGCGTTGCCGTGGGCCAACACGGGCACCCCCGCTCCGGCAGGCGGCGCCTCCCAGCCAACTGTCGGTGGGCCCGTCGACAGCGCGGGGGGCGGTGTAAAGGGGGCCTGGGCGGTAATTCCCGCGGTCGAGGCCCACGCGGCAGTGGTCACCGCCGCAGCAGCCGCAGCTGCCGTACACACAGTGCGCGAAGTGCCGCCCGGTGCGGCGCCGCTTGGCCCGCCCCCCCCTTCACCCCCGTCGTCACCGCCGCCGCCCCTACTGCTCCCTTTGTTCGCGCCGCCTGCACGAGCGGCGGTGGCGAGCCATGCGGCAGTCGCGGTTGCCACAAGCTCGCCGGGGTCTATCTCGGGGGCGGGTAGCGCCGGGGCGGGCGGGGAGAGACGCGCCGCCGACGCAGTGCGGTGCGCGCGCGAGCAGGGGGCGACGACGTTGCCGCCACTTCTGCCGCGGGGGGGGGGGTAGCAAGAGATGCAGGGGACGCGCCACGATTCCCAGCACCGCGGCCGCCAATGCCGCCGCCGCCGCCACGGTCGCCGACGCCGCCATCTGCTGTAGCCGTCGGGGGGGAGGGGGCGCACCGCGGGGTACCCGCGGGCGCGGCTGCTGCTCGCGCCTTGCGCTTGGCAGGGCTGCCGGCCGCTGGGGTGGGCGCCGCTGCCGCTTGCATGTGCGCACCGCCCCAAAGGAACCGCTCTGGCGCCCCCGTCGCCGTCGCCGGCGCCTTCTGCCGCACGTCCTCCATGGTGGATCCGACCGTCGCCGTAGCTTGCGCAGACGCCCTCGCCGACGTGGTGGGAGCGGCGGCGGCTGTAGCGGTGGCGGCGGCTGCCGACGTGGCGACGGCGGCGGTGACAGCGGCGGTAGCGGCGGCGGCCACTGCATCCAAGGCCCCGGCCTCGCGCCGCTTGAGCGGCCGCCGCCGTGCCGTGAGCGCGTGCCGGCAGCGCGGCTCGAGAGCAGTCGGCGCCGACGCTGCGCCCGCCGCTTCGCTCACTGTTGCCGCTGCCTTCACCGCCGCCGCTGCCGCTGTCATTTTGGCAAGGCGGGAGGCCGCAGCGGCGGCGGCGGCAACCGATGCCGTTTTTTTGAGGGCAGCGGGGGCAGGGTCGGGGGCGGGGGCGGGGGCGGCCGCCACGTGCACCCCTTACGCGGCGGAGCCCGAGGTAGCGCTGCCGGGGGGTGCTCCCTTCGTGGCCCCTCCCGATAAGACCGGAATGGTTAAAACGCCCGCGGGGCCAGCAGCGGCGGGGGCGGTCCACCTGACGCAGTGGCCGCCGCCACCGCCGCCACCGCCGTCGACAGTGGTGGCGCCACAAATTGCCGCCGACGCCGCTGCCACCCTTAGGGCGGCGACGGGGGCTCCGGGCAGCGGTCAGGACGGCGGCCGTGGCGTTGACGGCAAGCAATGCAATCCCCCCGCCCCCCGGGGCCCGCGATCGGCGGCTGAGGTGACGGCCTAGCCCACCAGGAACAGGCCCTGCATGAGGCCTGGCACGTAGTCCCCTTACAGCGCCGCCACGCCGCCGTCGTCATCGTTGGCGTCGGCGGTCAGAGGGATGAGCACCGCCGGGGCCAGGCGGCCTCCGCTGCTGCCGCCGCCACCACGACCACCGCCGAGGGCGTAGCGGGGTGTCCAGCACCGGCGGGGGGTCGTGTTCGCACCACCGTCGCCGCCATCCCCATCAAGAGGGTCCGCCAGCGCCCGCTCTGGGCGGCCATCCCGCCGGCGCGGCGGGATGCATACGCGGCGGCGGATCCGCCCACTAGCGCACCATCAGCAGCCGCATCACCTCCACAAGCACCACGACCAGCACCACCACCGCCGACCACGCCTTTCCCTCCTCCCCTGCCGAAGCCCAGCAGGCCGCGGCAGCCGCCCCCCCCTTCCGCGTCTCGCCCGCGGGCGGGCCTGACCAGCCAGTCAGTCACGGCAAAGAGGCGCCCTTGCCGGGGCGCCGACGCGGGCGTTACACTCCAGGCGGCGGCAGCGGCGGCGGCGGCGGCGGCGGCCTCAGCCCCCTCACGCCCGGGGGGGGACTCCATAAATTCCTCCACCTTGAGCTACGCCGCTGCGTTGCGCGAGATGGGCGTCGCGGGCAGCGACGTGCTGCCTCTCTCAAACGCGCCACCGCCGACGCCACCGCCGCCTCCATGGCTGCCACCGCCGCCACCGCTACCGCCACCGCCACCGCTACCGACGCCGCCTATACCGCCGACGCCGGCCGCCCGGGAGGAGTCGGCCCGAAGAGAAGACGAGTGGGCAAAAATGGGGTTCACCCCGCCCGCCGGCGGCCCATGGGTGCTCCCCCCGCGGAGGCCCTTCGCGGGGGTGGACGCGGAGAGCAGGGCGGCGGTGGACCCCCGTGGGAGCCCAAACAGGTCCCCGGCGCTATCGTCAGATGCGCCGAGGTCCCCGCTCCCGACGCCGACGCCGCTGCCACCAACGCAAACGCCACCAATGCCGCCGACGCCGCCAAGGCCTCCGGCAATGCCGCCGCCGACGACACCGCGGCCACCGGCGCCGCCACCGACCGCGCCGCTCCCGCCTCAGCGGCCAACGCCCCTCCCACCAGCTCCGCCGCCGTCGGCAGCAAGGTCACCAATTGGAAGGGGCAGCGGGAGGGGAACGCTCACACCGGGCTTATCGTCGGGGGTAAGCTGCGAGAGGAAGAGGTCCATGTATCAGGGCGGCATGGTGGTGGCCTCGCGGCGCGGCGTGGATGTGGATGGAATGGATCGGATTGGGTGGGCGAGGGGGGACGGGGGGGCGAGGGTAGGGGAGCAAAGCTACGAAAGGAACCGGATGCAAAAAGACGAAACCAAAAGGAAGGGGAGAGGAGGGACCGGGGTAGAGCAATGCGGTGGGGTTGGATGGCTTTGTGCTGCGGACGGGCAAAGGGATGAGTGGAATCGCCGCAAGACGGAAGAAGGGGACGGTGGGGAGCGGCGACGGATATTGCCAAAGAGGGCGAGGGGGACGGGGGGGCGGGGGGGAATGGGAAGCGCCACAGACGGCGCACACGGCCGCTCGCGTCGCAGCGGAGTAGGGATTGCGGCGGTCGGCGACGGGGGTGGGCGCCTGTCGGGTGGCGGTCGCGCCGCCGCACGTGCCGGCCGTCGCGCGGTCATCGGCGGCGACATGTAGCACAATAGGTATCCGCTGCACGTCCACTCTCAGGGAACACTCACCAAGGGGGAGCGGCACCAACGTCACCGGGAGGCCAAGGTTGCTGTCCTTGGAGCGCAAGCCACGGGACGAAGATGGGAGCCCAAATGGGAGACGTTTGTTGTTCTACCTTGGCCGGCGGTGGATTCGCCGCCGGCCCCCTCGTTATAAACCCTCGGAGACACCACTAACTACCCTCCACCCCAAGATGCAAGTCCCTCTTGTCATACGTAACTTATAGATACCATGACCAGTACGGACTCCCAAATTGAAAGTTAAGGTTTAGAAGTAGCCCCCTTAATATAAGGGTCACAATACGGTCAACCATATTGCTACATATCCCCCCCTTAGATTCGGCCCGTCCTCGGGTCGAGTTGCATTCGGGTTTCCGAATGTAAGTGGGTCGCGTGACTGTTTACCCGTCGGGTGGGGCTTTGCGCCCCGTCGCGACAGACACCCCTTTTCGAGGTTGTCCGAGGGGGGTGCCCCCCTTTGTGTGGTACACACACGATCCGTTTTCCGGACCGTTAATTTCCCGATGCGGGTTTTTGTTCACGACCCCCCTCTGAGGGGTGGTGCAAGCGGATCCGCCACCAGGCGTCTCGTAGTAGGGGGGCCCCTCTCGTGCGGACGATTGAGTGGGGGGCGGGGGCTGCCCGCGTTGCGTGGGGGCCGTTGGGAGTGACCTCCCTTGATTTCCCCGTGTGGGGGGGGGGCGTGGCCCCGAGCCAGGTGCCTGGGTGGAGCGTTCTCGTAGCTCGGCTGGTGCGGGTCGTCCCGCGCTGCCGTATCGCTCGTGCTGAGCTGTGTGGTTATAAGCGCGGGTGCCCGCACTTACCTGGCTCGTCCGCGCGAGCGTTCCTTGTACCGGGTCGAGCCGGCTGCGGCTTTTTGGCACGGGGCGCCCCTGCTACCACGGCTCCACCATGTCGGACCCCCAGGTCCCCGGGGGCGAGGACGACCTCCTACTTGATGAGGAGGATGAGGTCATGGTGGACGACGTTCCCGTCTCTGCCACCGCTGCTAAATGCTTCTTGGCGAGCTCATCGGAAGACGAGGGCGACCGGGTAACCGTCCGCGTGGCTCCGGAAGGCGCGCCGGGCAGATTGTCGTCCGTATGCAGCGGCACGACGGCTCCGTCGGGTCGTGGTTGTAGCGTAATGGGACCCAGATTCCCGGACCCAAAAACCACAACCACACATACAGAGACCACAGTCAGAAGCCCAGGAAGGAACAGGTAAGAGCCCTTGCTGATCCACTCGCCCGCCACGATACGAGGCAAAGGTAAACAGGACAAAAGCCCGAGGGAGAAGGAACCCAAAGTACTGTTGATTTTACAAGATGGCCCCGGGGAGAACCCCGGAGTACCCCTCAAGAACCTCCCCCCCTGGCCCCTCCAGGGGCCCTGAGCGAGGCCTCCAGAGGGCGCCCCCAGCGGGCCAAGTGCCAGCAAGGCACCGGCCGCTCACTGGGCCAACACACACAAAGCAAGCGAAATCCCCCCACACACAAATGTCAATCCCCGAAAAAACCCAGTGGGAAAAAGGGGAAAGACACGAAATCACGCAAGGAAAACAAATGCGAAAAATCAAACAAATAACCCGAAGGTCAGTATGCCCAACCCGGCAAGTCCACCGCTCCGGGTGACCAATCAGGGCACCGGGCGTGTCGCCACTGCCCGGGGCCACCGATGCAGGGATCCTCGGCCAGCGCGTGGTTCCACGTAACGCTGCCAGCCGGGTCCCAAGTCAGACTCCCGGGTTCCAACGGTCCCAGGGGCTCAGAACGCCACATGGCCCCCTCACTAGGGCCGAGCGTCCCGCTGGCCAACAAGGAAGCCAAGAAAAGGGACTCGGGAACGTCTGACAGGGTTACAACAGGGCCACAACGAACGGGTTGTGGGGCCAGTGTCTGTCAACAGGGGCCCCCCGACAAGTGTCTCGTGCCAGGGGAACCCGTTCAGACTGGCCAGGGGCGGGTACAGGAGAGGTGCAGGCCATGCGCAGGGGAACCAAAGGAGGTGTGGCGCAGCCCGCGCCGGCCGCCCACCTGCATTCCTCCTCCCCGTCGCCCTCCCCATGTGGCGCTGCACGCCAGGGGGAGGTGACGCGGTGTAGGGGCACAGGCGGGGGCCAGCGGAACGTGGGCGCAGCCCTGGTACCATTTGGAACGCAGGAGGCCAGTGGATAAGAGCACCCTCACGGGTTCCCTCGTCCCCAGCACCCGGGTCCCATTGTACCATCTTCCCCGCGGCGCTTCCCGTGACCACCTCGTTCTCCTCCGTTACCCCGTTCCCCTTCTCCGTCTCCGTGCCCACGTACCCTACCACACGTACGACCACGTTCCCCCCCACCCGGGCCACCATGGATACCGGCAGCGCCACGGCGGGCTCGCCTGCTGGCGCGGGCCCTGGGGCCCCCGACCGTCACGGTGACCGAGCTGTCCAAGGTGGCCCCGCTACTGGGTCAGGCGTACCGGGTGGGCAAGTCGTACGTGCTGCTCAAGGTGGCCCCTCGACTGGGCCAGACGTTCTACCTGCGAACCAAGAGGAAACCGGGGCGGGCCAGTCGTACGCGGTCATCACGCTCCCGAAGAGAACCCAGGTCGTGTGGGGCCCCGCAACCATATGGGCTCATAGGGGACCGACGGGAACAAGACCGACGGCGGACGTGGCACCGATGGGCTCCCGTAACCAAGTGCTGGTACCGACGTGCAACCGTCCAGGCATACCGTACCAGGCGGCATCATGTCCAAGTACCAGCAGGTTCACGGGACGTAGGGGACCGTTAAGGAAGCGTTCAACAAGCCGGGTAACGACGGAACGTGGAACCAAGAAGTCAACCAGTTCAACAGGACATGGTACGAGGGACCCAAGAAAAGAAGGGAGACCAAGACCAAGGACACCACCGCGTGGGACGAGGCACCCGCCGCGAGGCAAGGCACCAAGGGCACCAACGTGGAAGGGTCAAGGACAGTCAAGAGGGTCCCGTCAAGGTTCACACGGACCCACGTCAAGGACACAGAGGGTTGCCAGCGTGCCCCGCACCACGGAGGTGGGTGTCCAAGGTCGCTGGGGGTCGTGGGGGGGAGAGACATGAGTGGGATTTGGTGTAAGCAACCTCCGCGTTGCAACGCCAAATAGTACTAAATCGTTGATCCCACATTCTTGCAACGCCTCTAATCCGCTCCCGCGCCCGGGGAAGAAGATGCGACTTAGCCGATTTCGATGCCGGGGCACACGATGGTCGCCACGACGGTGACAATAAAGTAGCCCCCCATCAAAAAATCGTTGCATGAACCGAATGTTGCCCTTGGTGTCCCGAGTCGAACCACGAACCTGCCCTCTTACTCGTGTGTTTCAACCAGTACTTGGCCTCGGGGAACTGGCTGACCAGGTCAAGGGTGCGTGGCCCAGGGTTAGCAACGGGGCCACATGTCTGCACCCGGTTCAAGGTTCCAGGGCCACACAGCATAGATAGCCTTGCACGGTTCCAGTAGTACGATGGCCTCCTCCTCCCGCAGTGGAGGTTCGGTCCCAACGCGTTCACAGTACTGGATAACCTTGGCCCTGTCGAACTTATGGTAAGGTTTCCAGGTATCCTCGGACTGGGCGTAGCCCCACCAGCGTACCAAGAGCAAAAGGTTCCCTTCCTGGTCCCTGTCGTGCCCCATGAAACGTTCCTTAACAAAAGGGGTGCCAGAGTCCTCATGGTCCAAGGGTACAACCGGTTCTTGCGGACCATGAAACATGGAGGTGGAGTCCACCTGGCCAGAGGGTGTGGGTGCACTGGCCACATAGTCACTACTAACCCGGTCATGGATCCCTTCAACCAGTACCGTAAACGTGTGCCCATCTCGGTCCACGATCCGATAGGGACCCTTGACCCTCTGGTCCAGTTTCTTCCGACTGTCGTCGTTGGTATCCACGTACACCCAGTCTCCCACGCGAAGGGTCTCGTTCACAGGCGTAACCCGCTTATCGTAACCCCTCTTGTACCGACGCTGGGCCAGGTCAAGGTTCATGCGTACCGTGAAGGCTAGGTTCCTGAGGTGGGCCCGTCTCATCTCGCGTACCTGGCGTGCGTTGCCACTGAGCTCCTTGGGATACGGGGACCCTGGGAGCCGGTCCAGTGCAAAGGTACGCACGCGTTCAGGGATAACGAGCTCGAACGGGGCCACACCGGTACTCTGTTGTGGCCTTGTGTTGTACGCCACGGTAAGCACGGAAACCAATTCGTCCCACTGGTCCTGATGGTCCTCAATGTACGTACGTAACTGGGCCACGATAGTACGGTTAAAGCGTTCCACTTGTCCCTGGGTCTGCGGATGGTACGTGGTTGACGTTGCGTGTTTGATCCCAAGCACACTGCAGACGCCACGGAAGTGCGTGGACACCAGCTGGGGCCCGTTGTCTGTCAGTAACGTTTCCGGGGGCCCGTAAGAAGCGACCCATGTATCGAAAAAGGCCGAGGCCACCACTTCCGCGTCCTGACTGCTGATGGGTACCACTCTGGTCAGCTTGGTAAACCTGTCCACGATAACCAAAAGGTACTCGTTTCCGTTCACTGTCTCGGGCAAGGGTCCCAACAGGTCAAGGCATACGTCCTTAAAGGGATCCGTGGCGGGAAACAACTTCAACGGATTGGTACGTCGCCTTCCCTGAACCTTGCCCTTGGAACAAGCGGTACAGTTGGTAACAAAAGCGTGCACGTCGGCCACCATAGTTTCCCAGTAGAACGTTGGTCTCATAGAGGTATACATCTTATTGATCCCTGGGTGTCCCGCGTGGCCTGGTTCATGGTCCAAAGTCAGTACCTCCTGCTGTAGTTCCTTGGGTACCACAATCTGAGCGGCTCGGTCCAGAGGAGCCAGTTGTACAAGTAACCGCTCGGGTGTTTCCCTGTACCGCGAGTTAGCGTTCCGGTTCATCTCTTCCTGAAGTTCCTTGCAACGCTTATCATTCCCGTGAGCCTTGAGGATCCTGTCAACCGACAACGGTGGGTACCTCTTGTGTGTCTTGAAGCTCGGGCGGACCCATCCGGTAACAAAGATGGCCATGCTTAACAGGGAAGGTATCTCCTCAGGTATAGGTCCTCGGTCGTGTCCCGTAGTTACTAGCCTTGACATAAAGTCTGCAGCATGGTGGTTTTGACCAGGACGGGACTCAACGGTATAATTGTACTCGGCTAACCGGAGTCGCCAGCTAGCCAAACGTCCATGGGCTCCGTCCATGTGTAACATCCACTTCGAAGCGGTGTGGTCCGTACGTACAACGAAGCGTGTCCCCTCTAGGTACGGTCGTAACAAAAAGAGAGCCCAGACAACAGCGAGGCACTCGCGTTCCGTGGTACTATAGTTCCGTTCCGCTTGTGTCAGGACCCTGCTCCAGTAACCCACGGGCTTGTAGGCCCCGTCCTCTTGTTCCTGCAGCAAAACGCAATCAATCTGGGCAGCGCTCGCATCGGTATCCACAATAAACTGGCACGAGCGTCGCGGAAGCGCCAGGATCGGTGTGTGGGTCAGACGGTACTTCAGTTCCTCAAACGCGTCCGTCTGAGCCGGCGTAAAAGGAGTCAGAGGGTCGGGTGCCTTGGTGCTTGTCATAGCCAACAGAGGGCGGGCCACCTGAGCATAGTCCTTAACAAAGCGACGGTAAACGTTACACATTCCCAGGAAACTGCGTAGGTCCTTCTTGGTTCTCGGTGTCTTGGCTTCCCGTAGCCCGACTAGGTTCTTCTCGTTCACGCGGAGCTGGCCCTTGCCGACGATATGGCCAAGGTACTCAACCTCGTCATGGAACAAAAAGCACTTGCTGGCCTTCAGGGAAACACCGGCCTCAGCGAGTAGCCCAAAGATCTTTTCCAGGTGTTCCAGGGTTCCGTAGGGTTCTTAGAGAAAACAATAATGTCGTCCAGGTACACGAGGCACGTCTTCCACTTAGCCCCGGACAGGATCATGTCAATGGCCCGTTGAAACGTAGCCGGAGCGTTCGTGAGACCAAAGGGGAGCTTGATGTACCGGAAGGTTTCTTCGTGACACGAGAACGTCGTTTTTTCCTGGTCCTCGGCAGCAACAGGGATCTGCCAGTAACCACAGCTCGCGTCCAACATCGAAAACACGGTTGCCTCTCCCAGAAAGTTGATACAGTCGTCCATCCTCGGTAACGGGTACGTGTCCTTAACCGTCACATCGTTCAGTCTGCGGTAGTCAACACAGAACCGTGGGGTACCATCGGGCTTGGGGACCAAGACGACCGGGAACGACCACTCAGCCTGAGACGGTTCAATAACCCCGAGCTTAGTCTGCTTTTCCACTTGTTCCTTGATCAGGTCCCGATGATGGAGCCCGGTACGGTACGGTTGGGAACGAATAGGCTTGGCCCCGTTCTTCAAAGTGATCCGGTGGGGTGTCACATCAATACGTCCCAGTTGTCCGTCCCACAGACCTTCGTAGCGTTCCAAAAGTTCACGTACAGCCTGGTGCAATTCAGGCGGGATCAGCTCGTACGCCACCTTGGGCATCTTGACCGGGGTACCATCTGACGTCTTTCCCTTTGTATCTGGCTCGGGTAACGTGGTTCCATCGGATCCTTCCGGGGTCTCGCCCCCCGGTGACGACGCTTGACCCGACGTTCTCCCTTGCTCGGTTCCCAGCGTAACAATATGGTCGGCCCCCTCACTAGGGGCCGGCAAGCAACCAGTGGGGACCTAGAGCACGGGTCCGTCGTACGGGATAGCGAGGCCTACGGCGAAGTTCTTGGGCAAGTTGACCGCCCGGTTCGAGATGTTCATGATGTGGATCCGGAAGTCCCGCCGGGTACGTTCGTTAGCCAGGGCGTTATGCAGACGAAGCCCTTTCTTAGCCATCTTGTGCGGTCGTTCATAAAGTAAACAACGTCCATTCGTTCCGCACTTGACGTAGACCGCTTGGAGGGATCGGGGTGCCAAAGTTACACCCTTGGAGAGGTACAGGGCAGAAGGATCTTGGCGTACGGGGTTACCCTTCACAGGAAAAGCGTTCTGGGTCTTTCCGTCCCACGTTCTCTTGGCGTAGGTCAGGAAACCAAGGTTCCAAAGCACCGACTCTGTTCCAGGGTATATCGCCTTGACGTGTTCCTTCTGAAAGTCCATCCCGAGGATCAACGGTACCGAGAGGGCCCTGACCACGAGGAACTCGAACTCCATCGGCTTTCCGTTCACAATAACCGATAGTTCCACGATCCCACGGGCCCGTAACAACTGACCCGAGGCGTCACACACATGCGTCGACTTGGGGGCCCTTGACACCAGTCGTCGCCACCCTTCAGGGAGGATGACCTCGCGTACCACGCTTGGCCCAGCACCAGTGTCCAGGATAGCCGTAGTGTCCTTTGGTTCCTCCTTGTCCAGTCGAACCAAAGCGTCCAAAGCAAAGTTTCTTTTACGCAGTACAAGCAAGGTACCCTTGAACCCATAAGGCTTCTTCATGCCCATCTGACGTCGGAGCCCAAACTTGGATCGTCGTGCCAGAGAGGGCAAACAGGAACAAGGGCTTTTCAAAGTAATAGGAGACTCAGAACTTACAGGTATAACGGGGCCCTTAAAGATCTTGGAGAACCCCAACGCAGTTGCAAACGAGCAGGTACTATCCCGACGATGGGGAGGGGACCGCTTCGATCCGCCCCCCGTCACTCTTTTCCTGGGTCCCGGCTCCTGGGAACCGTCGTTCACTTGGTACCCTTGGTCCGCCTCGTCGTCCGAGAGGTTAATCCCTTCACAAAGGGCCTGAACCATAGCAACCCGGATCTGACGATGGAACTCGCGGTCCGCGTTCGGCTTTACATCGGTACTCTGACTCCGTCCACGAGTGGCCGCAAGGAACGAGTCCCGGGCCTGGAGAACCGCTTTCCGTTGGACCTCAGACAACATGGAACTTTGACGGGCCATGTGACCCCGTTCCCAACAAAGGTAACAACGGTGCGGGCGTCGACTGTCCATGGTACGTACTCCCACGAACTGGGGCGTGGGTCCCTTGAACCCAAACACTTGACCCGACCCGCTCTTCTCAGTTTCCTTCTCGAGGGGGCCCTTCAGGATCGTAGAGGGGCCCATAGGATTAACAGCCATCAACGGGGACGAGTCCAACGAACGATTGGGCCTTGGTTGAGTGGGTCCGCGGACGGTTCCAGAGGGGCCAGCCTTGGTCAAAGAGGACCCTCGGGCCACCTTGATACCCTCGGTAGCCGCCTTGTTCTTGCCCGCAGTAAACGTTACCAGCTGCTGGTACGTACGGTCATGGATATTGTAGACAAATGCGTCCGTACGTAGGTACTCAGGGAGTTCTTGAATCAGCTGCTGTTTCATGGTACCTTCGGTGTGGATGTTCCCGCATAGTTCCGTCAGACCCCGTAAGCGTACCGCAAAGGCCTCGATACCCTCATCTGGTTTCTTGGCGGCCCGACTGAACTTATCCTGCGCCAGTGCCAACGCATGGGGTTCAGCGTACGTTTCAAGGAACCAGTTAACAGCCTCAGGGTAACTCGTGATCGAAGCGCCACCTGACGCGCTTGAGGAGTCCGGAAGGGCCCGAGTGTACCGCAGATCCGCGTCCCCAGACAGGAAATGAGGGATCGCGCACAGGGCCATGCCCTCGGAGACCCCATTATCGTTACATGCCTTAACCAGTTTGCGGAGCCACGTAAACACCTTGAGGGCCTCCTTCCCAGAAAAATTAGGGTACCCAGCAAAAGAGTGTTTCATGTTACGAGCAACCCGTCCCATCTTACGTGCTGCTCGCGTTCCATAGGTCGATTTCTTGTTCCGTACGCGGTACGTACGATAGTCCAAGACCCGAGCAAAACGATCATCGGAACACTTGATTACCTGGGGCTCGGATCGTGGATTCCGAATGGGTTCCAGGTCCTCCTCGTCAAAGACGGATGAAAATGTGGTACCAGAGGAAGAAGAGGAAGAGGAGCCACTCGAATGATGACGACGCCGGCGACGGCGGGAACGAGAACGATCGGAACGACTGGTATCACGGGACCCACCCTGGCCAGCAGGACTCCGGCTCAGGGCCTGGGAAACAGTGGCCAAAATCTCATCTCGAAACGTTTCCAGTGTCGACACAATGTCCGGGGACCCAGCAACAGTAGCCGAAGGTGGAACTCGGGTCCCTGACTCGGAACCCGCGTTCCCACGTAAATCCTGACCCATTGTAACCCGGATCCCACCCGGGGGCGCTGTCCCCCGACGAGGAATCCCTGTCGACCCGCCTCCGCCACGGTTCGACGGACCCAAGGGACCGCCGCGGCCATGGCCAGCGGGAGTTACCATCGAAACGTCCGACGGCGCAACACGGCCCCGACCGCCCGAAGGGACAGGGTCCGTCATGTTGGCCGTGCGGCACTCGACCTGAACCAAACGATCTCGTTACCAGAGACGGGAACCGAGGAACCAAACGCCAGAGAGAAAAAAGAGGGCTGTCCCGATACGGGAGAAGAGTAAAGCCCTCCCCTGCTGCTCCACCATAAACGTAGCGTAATGGGACCCAGATTCCCAGACCCAGAAGCCACAACCACAAACATAGAGACCACAGTCAGAAGCCCAGGAAGGAACAGGTAAGAGCCCTTGCTGATCCACTCGCCCGCCACGATACGAGGCAATGGTAAACAGGACAAAAGCCCGAGGGAGAAGGAACCCAAAGTACTGTTGATTTTACAAGATGGCCCCGGGGAGAACCCCGGAGCACCCCTCAAGAACCTCCCCCCCTGGCCCCTCCAGGGGCCCTGAGCGAGGCCCCCAGAGGGCGCCCCCAGCGGGCCAAGTGCCAGCAAGGCACCGGCCGCTCACCGGGCCAACACACACAAAGCAAGCGAAATCCCCCCACACACAAATGTCAATCCCCGAAAAAACCCAGTGGGAAAAAGGGGAAAGACACGAATTCACGCAGGGAAAACAAATGCGAAAAATCAAACAAATAACCCGAAGGTCAGTATGCCCAACCCGGCAAGTCCACCGCTCCGGGTGACCAATCAGGGCACCGGGCGTGTCGCCACTGCCCCGGGCCACCGATGCAGGGATTCTCGGCCAGCGCGTGGTTCCACGTAACGCTGCCAGCCGGGTCCCAAGTCAGACTCCCGGGTTCCAACGGTCCCAAAAGCTCAGAACGCCACAGTGGTCAACCGCCTGTAGCGGCTGCTTCTGCTTCTACTTCTCCGGCGGCCCAAATGGCTCCTGCCGCCGGTGCCGGCGCGGCTTTACCTGACGACGGTGCAGCCGGCGTGGCGGGCGGTCGTGGTGGCAGCCCGGCCGGGACGGCGGGTCAAGACGGCGCGGGTGCCCGCCCGGTTGGTGGTGTATCCGTGGGCGCGGGTAACGAGTCTGCCCCCTCCGTCCCCGTAGTGCCCACGTCGGGCCCGGGTGGCGGCGATGCTTTGCCCGCGGTGCCGCGGGCGATTGGTAGTCAAGGCGTGTCTTTCCCGACGGCGGTGGACTCCGGGAGCTACTCCGGGCGGGCGCCCACCCTTTTTCTTCCTCCTCGGCCCCGTGCGCCTACGGCATCGGCCCATCTGCCGGTGGGGCTTCCCCCGGCGCCTCGGATTCTTCCTGGTCCTGCCCTGGTTGCCCCGTTGGGTGGCGGCGTCGCCTTGGCGGCGGGTCAACCCGCCATGTCTATGTCTGACATGGTGGCTCGGGTTCGAGGCCTGACGGTGCAGGAGTCTATGGACTCCGCTGGGCGGATGCGGATGGACTTCCGCCAGCCGCGTCACCCTGGAGGGACCTCCCGGCGCGTCAAGGTGGACCCGAGTTGGGAGCGGGAGTTGGTGCGGCTGGTCAACCAGCCGAACGCGGTCCGGGTGGAACATCATTGGATCTTGAGTCAGCCGGACGACCGGCATGCGCAGTGTAGCATAATACGTAATCACCGATCGGCTTACCTGAAAGGTAGGTACTAGTAATGAGATGGGCGAAAAACCCAAATCTGGCTCGAAATGTCAGGGATTTCACCCGGTTGCCTAGTGGTTTGAGCGCGCCATTTTGCTTACTTCTCCAGGGCCCGGGTTCGATTCCGACTCTCCGTTATCTACTTTTTCGTTATTCCACACGCAGCTCTGGCGCACCCGGGTGGGGCGCGGGGAAGTCTTCCTCGACTCTGCCTTCGGGGTATACGACTTGGTTGCCCCCGCGATGCCGCGGGAGGTTGACTACGCGGCTAGTGCTGGGGGGGTTGCGGCGGCGGCGGAGCCGGTGGCGTTTGGGGAGACGGTGGGCGATACCGGCCGGTATCCCGGCTTTGAGTACTTCCCGGGGGTATCCCCGCATCTGATGTTGACGGCTCCCTACCCGCTCATGGCAGGGTTTAAGGCGGCGTCCGGCTGGCGGCGCAACCATGGTGTCATGGCGGATGCGTTCCGCACCGATATAACGTGTGCATTGCAGACAGGCAACGGTCGTGCGCCGGCATACACTCCTGTGCGCCCGCCTCTGTGGCAGGAGGGGTGGGAACCCGCCCCTGCTTTCCGGTTTGACACCGGCTCCTGTCTCCGATACTTCGGGAGTGTTGGTGACTGGCTGGCCGGTCAAGGGATTGATTGAATTTGGCCTTGCTGGCCCTTACAGCCGATCGGACCTTCTGGCCGACCGGCGTGTGGAGCCGGCTGGTGGGGCGCGCTGGGCGCCATCCACGGGACCCCTTCGTTTCGGGCAAACTGGGGCTGCACTCCTTTAGTGCACACGCCCGCCCATGCTTTGTTCTGAGAGACATGCTTGGTTTTTGGACCATTCTGTACCTACCGGCCGTGCGATGGGGAAACGCATGCTTTGGGGCACCTCGGGTGCCCCGACGCGAGTATATAGTGTGTGGGTGTCGGCGCCACCGGGGGAGACGAGAGGGGAACCACAGACACAAACCAAAGACACTGTTTACCTTTTTTACCCTCGATCCCCACCGACGTCGCGCCCATCTTCTTCCCCAGACCCACCCCCGTCGAGACCACCGTCCTCTTCCCCGTGCCCCGCCGCCCCATTGGCTCTCAGGGCCCGCTGACACCCCCACGAGTACGGTGAGGACTCCCCGGCTTTGGTGGGGTCCTCACACGACGGCGAACGCACACCAAAAAGGCGGGGACGTACAACGACGACGCGCGCCCGTTGCAAATCTTCAAGGAGCCGGCGACACCTCCCTTCAAGAGCCTGAAGGAGGTCACTGCCTGGCTGTCCCTGCGCGGCGCTGGGGCGCATATCGCACGGCGGTTGCGCGGCGCCACGGGCCTCCCCTTTTTAGAGCCCCTTGCGACGACGCACCTCCGGTCCACGAACGTTTGCGCAGCCCAGCCGGCGCACGTGGACTCGCCTGAGCCGTGGTTATTACACGAGCCCGTTTCGGGGGTGTCGGTGATCATTGCCTTGCGGGACGACACCCCGGTGACCGTTTATCCGGGCACTCACCGCCTGTTCCGCCGCCTACGCACCCTGCGGGTTCCGGGGTCCGAGGCCGGCGACCCGGTCCATGTCATGCTGAAGGCGGGCCAGGCCATCATTTTTCGACAGGACCTCATCCACTTCGGCGGCGCCAAGGGACCGGGTTCTGACAACAATCGCTTTTTCTATTACACTTACCACAGCACAGAGACGAACGATAACGAGACGGGCCCTATGGTGTGGACGCAAAGAAGGAAACTGTTGGTTCATCCCGTGTCGCTCCCAGGCGACACCACACGCTGTCGGCACCGCCTTCGCACAAGCCAACTCGGCGGTGGTCGCAGATAGTGTCAATTTGCAGCGACACTCCGTGATGATGGCTGGTTGGGCAGCAGCGGAAGCGGAAGGAGTCGAGCAGGTCGTCGACGGATACCGGTCACGCGCAACCCCATCTGCCCCCTACCGCGGTCCCTGTGCGTCGCCCTTCCACCAACCCGACCACCGGGTCAGCGGCAGGGGAATGCGCGGCAGTGGACCAGCCCCCCACAGCCAGCTGCACCCCCCCCTGTCCCCACATGAGACCCGATACAGGCGTCGGTGCCCCAGGGGCGGGCGGCAGGGGATTAGCGCCTCACTGCCAGCTGCAACCCCCCCGCTCCAGAGCCTTCCCCGCAACCACGTCGCCGGCAAGAGCGGTGAGTGGTGAGGGATCGGCCCCCTACCTCCACCAGGTTCCTCCCCTCTCCTGTAGGTAAGACCCTGCAACATCGTCGGCAGCGGGGAGGCGCACGGCGGGGGATCGGCCCCTCCCAACCCAGCGCCCACCCTTCGACAGCAAAAACCGACCACCACACAGCCCGCTAGCCGGGAGGACTTCACAACCGACTGCGCATCCCTCAAGCTCCCGCGGTCAGCTCCCGCCGCAAAGCAATGCCGCGGTGGCCACCGAATCGCCGCCACAGCTCCCGCGGCGGTGGGAACGGGAGGCCGCGCCGACGATAGCAGTACTGGTTGAGGCGACGGAGGGTGAGGGGGCATGGGTGAGCGCGGTGGGGGATGCGCCGTCAATGGCTGAGGGGAGGTGGGTGCGAGGCGTGGGGGGTCCGCCCCTGCCACGCGGCGTCACTGCACTGCTGACTCTCACTCCCTGATCCCCGCCGCCCGCTGGGCCGCCGCGGCCGGTCGCCGCCCTCCGTCCAGCAGCTAGGTCAGCAACGCGGTCGGCAACCTGCGATGAGCGCGGCCGTTGCCGCGTACCATCGCTCCCACACAGTCGCTTAGCGGATGCGGTGCGACGCCCGCCGCCACCTGAGCGCCCGCCGCGGCGCACATGCCCCGGTCGTCGGCCATCTCGGCGGCAGCTGCCGCCGCACCGTCAGCCGCCGCCTCGGCTTCAGCGAGTGACATGGGAACTCGGGCCGGTGAGGACGTCCCCACACCGCAAAACACCCCCCCCCCCGCCGGCACCACCACCACCACCGCACGATCGCCCCCCGCCGAATTGTCCCTCCCACCGCCACCGCAACCCGCTTCGCGATTTACAGCGGCGGCCGACGGGTCTGTCGCCGCCGCCGCCCGATGCCGTGGTGGTGACAATCGGTTCGGCGCCGCCACCGCCAGGGGCCTTTCAGATAACGACCCGGCGGCAACTTCCCCAGCCGCAATGCACTATCCCCCCACCGCCGCCGCCTGCACCGTCACGAAACCGCAACCCGTCACCGCCGACTCGTCCGACGTGGCCGGCGCGGCCGGCGCGGCGCCCGCCGTCGGCACAGACCAGGCGCCTTCCGTCATCGTCGACACCCCCGCCACGCCGCCGCCGTCGCTCGTTGCCCCTGTGTCCGCTGTGGGAGCGAGGGCCGTGCCGCCACAGGACGTGGGGAAGCGCACAGAGGGTTGTAACACCCCCTCCGCCGAGTATAACACATCAACCCAGACGGTGGGGTGACGGAGACCCCGCCGCCCGCTCCGCAGAGGGGTACGCCTCGATGAGCTATGCAGCCGACCGCACCAAGTGGGCGGCAAGGGGAGAGGGCGTGGGGGGGCGGGGGGGGGTCGGGGGGGTTGACCGCCGCGCGCCGGGTGATCTCACCGCCGCTGCCGCCGCTGCTGCATCCGCCGCTACTGCGGCTGCCACCACTGGCGGCTCTCGCACCTTGGTTGGTGCCAAGGCGCAGGCGTCGGCGGGTGGCCACTCCACGTGACTCACCCGTCCTCCTCGACCGAGGAGGCGGCGGCCGTGTCCGCAGCAGCGGCGGCGGTGGCGTCCGCAGCAGCGTATGCGGCGGCGGTAGAAGCGTGGCCTACCGAGCTGGCAGAGGCGGCAGCATTGGCGGCGGCGGCAGTGGAGGCGGCCCCACCGGGTCGGCCGCAACCGGTCGGTGGCGGGTCACCAACGTCTGCAGAGGCGGTTGCGGGGGCGGTGGCGTCGGCAGGGGCGGTGGCACTGCTGCTGGGGCGGTGGGAGTAGCGGCAGGGGGGGCTGCCGCGGCGGGGGTAGACGCTCCTCACTGGCCGCCGCCCTGTCGGCGGCGGCACCGTAGGGACGCGCGCGGGGCAACGAGGTGAGCCACCTCCGCACCCCCCCCACGCCCGCGCCACCACAACCCCGGACGATGTTCCGTTGCGTGGAAGGGTGGCGCCCGCCGATGGCCTCCGTAGCCGTCCATCGCGGCGAGCCGGCTGCCAGCCACCGGTGAGCCCGCAGGCATCGCGGCCTCCGCAGGCCGCACCATCGCGGCCTCGGTAGATGGCGGAGGCAGACCAGACGTCGACAGGTGGGCCGCCACCGGTGCATCGGGGGCGGCCGCTCTCGCGCGCGGCAGGTCCTCCGCCAACCGCGTTTCCCCCTCCGCCAGCGAAGTGGCCATAAGCAGGGACTTCCTCTGGTCTGAGTGAGGACTGAGTTCGCGATGTAGAACGAAGTGATGGGTACTTCGCCGTGCCTTCATACAAGAAGCAAACCTGTAAAGATAAATAATCTTCCGTACTTGCAGTGTTGTCTAGTGTGCAGATCGGATCATAGTCGTGCGTTTTCGGTGCCCTTCAGGCACCGCGGCAGCGAACATTTCAAGAACATTCAAAATATAATTATGTATTTCATTTTTTTTGCCCGCTCGGCTTTGGGCGCGCTTGAAGCGGATCCCTGGATGTGTTCGGCCTGCCGGTGGGGTCCGCTGTGGACGTCGCCACTTCCCACCGGCCCTGAAGGTGGCGTCGCCCGATGCCGCATCGAGCTGAGGTAACCAGGTTGGCTTCTTGGGATTGGCTGGGATCATAGGGCCGTGCATTCTGTAAGCCCTTCAAGGGGGCCGAGCATCGTCAACATCAGAAACGCTTGTCGGGAGTGGCAGAAGTGACGCGGTCGCCGTCGTTCTCGCTAGGTGCGGAAAATAGCGGGGACAGGCATAGTTTACAGGCAGGCATCACACTGAAGACTGTACGAGAGCGGCGACATCCGCTGGTAGGTCCTCGAATGTGCAGCATGGAAGACTGACAGACATAGACCCACAAGCGTCAACGCCCTCCCACTCCATAGCTGCGCTCGCGGTGGACTCGCGCCAAAAAAAAAAGCAAGGCCAAGTCTCACTGAGACCAGGTAGGGAGTCATGTCCGACTAGCTTCTGAACAAGCGGGTGCTTGAACGCCCGCCGGCGTACATCGTATGTTTCCGACTCGCGGACGGCCACCAATACTTGCCCAGTCGACGCGTTGCGGCTGAGGATGTAGTTGACTTCCCCATCCTCAGTGCAGAAGCGTTCCAGCAGAGGACGCGCTGGCATAGTCTTTTCCAGCCGCGTGAACCGACGACACATCAGGTTCTGAGCGCCAGAGGGCTCCCACAGGCCCACAGCACGCAGAAAAGCCGTCGCCCCGGGAAATTGCACCACTCTGACCGGACGGGCGATTCGTCGGCCTGCTCGGGGGGAGTACTTGAGCCCAGTCATACTAACCAGCTCGTCCAGGCCAGCGCGTGTAAAAATGACGTCAAAGGTTATGGCGACCTGCTCGAGATCGCCTCGACCGGCAGACCTGTGCACCCGCGAGCGAGGACGAGCAGGGGTACACTTGAGACGCTCAATAGTGCGCTGGGCGAGCACGCGCTGCAGGGCACCGCCGCAGGGAAAACGATCTCCGCGAGCCACCTCCTGCAGGGCGTCGAGGCCGAGCCGGACGTGGCGGGTCAACCGCAATTCTTCCTGCATTGCCTCCACCTGCGCTGCTGTCTGTGCAGCCCCGGTTGCGGCGTGCTCCACCTGCCTCGACAGGCGGCCGAAGTCAGCCACGCGGACGACGCGTCGCACTGAGGCCGTGGTGGAAGGAGGGTGCCCAGCTGCCGTGGTCGACCCGAGTCCGTCGGCGCCGCGGGGATGGACGGCATCGTGGGGTACCAGCGGTGAAGGTGGACGGACAAGTGGGGCCCAAGGAGACGGAAGACCTGCCGTGCCCGCATCAGGGCCGTGAGCACCGCGGCCAAGGGCAGCGCCACAGTGGCCAGTCGCGCTGGACAGACGGAGAGTGCTCGGCTGCGGCGCCCGTTCGTCGTCCATCCCCTGTGCTCGAAGGGGCGGGCGACTAGGAACGGCAACTCGTCGGGACGATGAAACCAGGCGCCTGATCTCGGACATGGCTAAGACAGCCCGCAGTCAGAGCAAAGCCTGTCCACGGACAAGCAGAGTGCTAGACGGACGGCCGTGCATCAAACCAGTATATGACGGCACGCTGGTGGCTCGCGTAATTCACGGCAGTCTTTGTGCCATAAATTCACAACACCGTCAATGCGGCGTGTGGGACAATCGCAACGTATTTCCACTACCCGAAACTAGGTGGAAAAAGGAACTGTACGGCAGACACAGGCAGGACCAGACGCCAGACACCGTGACACAAGCTATCGGCGCCCTTGACGGCGCGCGGTCGCTGCGACGGCGACTGCACGCCGTGGCCACACTGTTGTGGACTGCACATACCGAGTGTACGTTTTCTCCGCCCCTGCCACGGCGCCTCATTGCTGCGCCTGCTGCTTGTACGGTGCGCATCAACTGTGCTGAGACACTTGCAGCTGGATAGATATTGCACCTCTTGTCGCGTGGTGAGTGCCCGTGGAGGGATTCCATGAAATGAAGTCCTGAGGTTGGGGCTGTACGATTGGAAGCGGGTGAGAGGTGGGTGGGTGGGTGAGATGGTGATGGGTGGGATGTCAGTGGGGGGCATGGCGATGGGGGAGATGCCGGCGAGAGAGGTGGGTCAGGACACGCAGGATCGTTGCGTAACGGGATGCTTGGTGGCACATAATGCTGACGAGTGCTGTGGGGCTGTCTCTCTGCTCCTGCGTGCTCATTGATTGACTGCGCTGAAGGGGTTTATGTGGCGTATGAGATCCAGCCTGTTGTTGCGGACGGAGGTCCTCTTTGAAGGGGCGGCGATACGGCGGGGGTGGGCTGGAGGCCGGGGGGGGCGGCTGAGGGTGGGATGCCGAATGACTGTGAAGAGGGGGGGTTGTGTGACGTACGTTATTTTGCCATCTCTTCTCGGGGGGGGGAGCTCGCTGAGGTGGGGGCTGTACAAGTGGAAGCGGTTCAGAGGTGGGTGGGTGGGATGGCTATTGGTGGGATGTCAGTGGGTGAATCGCCGTGGAGAGGAGGTTGGGGATACGCATGATCGCTGGGCAGCGGGATGGTCCGAGGCGCGTGAGGCTGACGAGTATTATAGGGCTGTCCCGCTTTTCAGTTGCGCCCATTGATTGACTGTGCAGAAGGGGATTGAGTGACGTACGTCATCAGGCCAGTTCGTGCGGGGGGCGTGCTCCTTAGTGAAGGGGTGACACAGCGGGGTGAGGGGTGGGATGGAGGCGGGGGGGATGCCGATGAGTGGGGTGGCGATTGACTGTGCAATGGGGGTGTTTGTGACGAACGTTACCTGGTCATTCTCTTTCGAGGTGGTCACTCACTGAGGTGGGGGCTGTACGATTGGCAGCCGGTGGTTGGGACGCCTGAGAAGTGTGCATAGACCGCGCATTATAGGGACACTGGCGGTGACGAGTGACAGGCATGTGCGCGGGTATTGCGGGGTTCATCCGGCAGGCCTCCGACTGACCGTGGTTGATGAGCTATTTCTTCATGTCTTCGCCCGCTATGTATATCTGTTGCGTGTGTGTGCACAGCACATGCAGCCGCGTGGAATAGACCGTGAGGGCGATGTCGATTGACACCAAGGTGAGGGCTGCCGAGCACGGAACATAAATAAAGAAACACATATCTGAACAACTGGCTCCTCAGAGCTTCCTGGAGAAACCGTTTGTACATGTAGTGCACGGAGGGTATCATAGGTTGGTGTCGCGCCTTGGTGAAAACCTCTTTGCAAGAGGGAGTGCTGTACTGGTGGACAAGAGATGCTGAGGATGTCTTCCCCCAAAAACACCCACGAGGTAAGCGCCGAAATATGCCGGCGATCGCAGACGGTTTACTTTGTCAGGACTTTACCACAGTCATATCCTTTAGTGGGGTATTTCCCAAGACAGGTGGTGGGGGCCACCTACAATCTCCGCACAAGGAATTCCGGGGAGGTTTTTTTGACGTTTTCAGCCAGTGCCGTGCGGCTGGCGGGCGGCAAGCAGCGGGCCAATGGGGTGTGGCCGTAAGCAAACCGGGAAATCCCATTGACCCGCGGCGGGTCTGTGGGCGGGGTGAGCGTACAGTACCCCAGGGTGGTACATCGGTACCGCCCTGGGGTACCCATGTACCGTACTGTACGTACCTGGCCAGGCCGGCTCTTCACCACCATCTGAAACTCCACCCACCCCCCTCCTTTGGACAGAAGGGTCAATACAGATAATTGCAGGGTAGGATCCTTGCCCGAGGGTAGGATCTTCCCGATGCGAGGGGTAGCTGCGATTTCTATTGGTGTTTTCGACCACCCTTACAGCCGTCCGAAGCGTCCTCCAGGCTTTCAAGACTAGGCACACTAGCCAGACCACGTGTGGTCCAACCGTGTCTGTGTCCACGTGTTCTGCCACGTGTGATGAGCCATCGCTCCCCATCCCTGCAGGCTGCGCTGCTCCCGCTGCTGCCGCCAGCGGACCCTCCCCTTCCCGGCGGCTCTCCGCCGTCCCCCGGCGGGCCGCGCCCCCATCGTCGCCGCTGCTGCTGCTAGCTGGCCGCCGCTTACCGGAGGCTTATGCCGCCAGCTGGCCGCCGCTGTCCCTGTACTCCTGTCGCCGCCGGGGGCAGGCCGACGCCCCGGCGATGTCGCCGCTGCCGTTCGCTGGTCGCCTCCTCGATGCTGCCACTGCAGCCGCCAGCGCTTTTTGGCCGCGGAGACGCTGCCACGGCCGCCTGGTTGCCTCCCCCCGGGCCGACCGACGCCGCTCCTGCGGCTGCTGCTGCCACCGGCTGGCCGCCATGCCTCCCGCCGTCGCCCACTGGCCGCGCTCGCAGCCGATGCCACCGGCCGGCCGCTGACCCCCCGCCTTTGCCGGCTGGCGGCCACGCCTGCCGCCACCGGCTGGCAGCTGCCGTCGTCGCCACCGGCTGCCGCTTGCCCACCAGCCGGGGCCACCGGCGGCGCCTGCTGGCCGCCCCCGCCGCCGCTGCCGCCAGCCCGCCGCTGCCCCCCTCTGCCGCCGTCGGCTGACCGCTTCCCCGGCCGCCGCCCGCTAGCCGCCCCCTTCGCCGCCGCCTGCTGGTCGCTGCCCCCCCGCCACGGCTGCCGCGGCCGCCGGCTGTCCATCACACCCCCGCCGTGGCCACCGTCGCCGCCGCCCCCCCCGCCGCCCCCCCAGCCGCCCGTTGGCTGCTCTTCCCTGGCCGCTGCCGCTACCACCGCCGCCACCGCCTGGCTACCTCCGCTTCGGCTGCCGCCGGCCGGCTGCTGCCCTCCCCGCCACCGCCGGCTTTCATCCACTATCGACGCCGCCGGCGGGCCACAGCTCATCCGAATCTACCGCCGCCGCCGCCGGCTGGTCGCAACCGCCGCCGTCGCCGGCTGGCCGCGGCCGCCGCCGCCGCCGGCTGGCCGCAGCCGCCGCCACCGTCGGCTGGCCGCCACCCTCGCCGCTGCCGGCTGTGTGGCAGTATTGACCCCCAGGTAGGGGGGAAACACGTGCCATGCAAGGGGCGGCAGGCCACTAGCCTGATCCGTTCCTCCCCATGCATTTGGGTCCATATTCCCTAAGTTTGGGATAGTTAGCTTAGTAGTAAATCCAACTTGGATTTGAGGGTTTTCTGCATTTATCGTCTTGAATTTTCGTGTGGCCCGGTGGGCAGGTGCTGGGGTGGGAGATTCTGAGTGGCGAGATTCTGAGTGGACCCTGGGGGGATAAGGGGAGGGACAGCGGGGCTTGGCCTTGCTTCCCCGTCCCGACCAAGAAACTGTTGGACCACACACCATCCTCTTGTTTGTCAGTGGGGGGATTGCCCCACAACAGTGACAGAGTGTGTGCGACTTGCACTTCTTCCGGTTCCCCCGACACGGGAGGCAGCCCTTGTACACCGCCCGAACTTGGGTGCCGTGTGTGTAACTGGTTTTTGCCACAGGCTGGTCGACCCCCCCCCCCCCCGGCCGCTGCCGCCGCCGCCGCTGCCGCTGCCGCCTGGCCATCTGCCCCCGGCCGAGGGTACCGCCGCTGCCGCCTGGCCGTCGCCGCCGCCGCCGCCCGCTGGCCGCTGCCCCACCGCCGCGGCCACCGGCACGGCTGGCTGGCCGCTGCCCCCACCGCCGCCGGTTGCTCGCCGGCCCCCCCTCACCTTCGCCGCCGCCGCTGCCGCTGCCACTATCTGCCTGCCACCCCCGCCATCGCTGCTGGTCGCTTCCTCCGCCCCTCTGCTGCGGCTGGTGTCGCTGCTGCCGCCCATTGGCCGCCACGATCGCCACCGCCTGCTGGCCACGGTCCCACCGCCGCTCCCGCGGCTGGCCGCTGCTTCCCGGCCGCTGACACCGCCGCGGCCAGCTGGCCGCCCCCGCCGCCGCCGCCGGCTGGTCGCCGCCCCGACCCCGCTGCCGCCTCTGCCTATGCCGCTGCCTCCGTCTGCCTGCCACCACCGCCGCCGCCCGCTGGCCGCTGCCCCACCTTCGCTCCCGCCGCCGCTGCCACCGACAGCCCATCGCTCCCCCGCGGCGGCCACAGGCCCCGCCTGCCGGCCTCTGCCCCCGCCGCCGCCGAACGGCCGCTGCCCCCGCCGCCGCCGGCTGGCCGCCCCCGCCGCCGCCGTCTGGTCGCCGCCCCCCCCCCCGGTGCCGCCGCGGCCGCTGCGCTGTCGCCCGCTGGCGCCCCCCCTCGCCGCCACCGGTTGGCCTCTGACCCCCCGCCGCGGCCGCCGCCGTTGCAGGCTGGCCGCCGCCGCCGTCGCTGCCGCCAGCTGGCCGCTTGCCACCCACTTGTGCCGGCCAGCCGCCACCCCCGCCACCGCCGGCTGGCCGTTGCCCCCCGGCCGCTACCGCGGCTCCCCTGGCCGCCGCTGCCGCCGGCTGGCCGCCACGCCTCTCGTCGTCACCGGTTGGTCGCCGCCTCTTCGCCGCTGTCACCGCGGCCTCCGGCTGTGCCCCGCCTCCACCGCCGGCTGGCCGCCGCCCCCCGCCTGGCCGCTGCCCCCCGCCTGGCGCATAAAGCATCGGTTTGTGGTACTTTGCGATAGAGGGTGCTTCAGTACACCTTATAGGTCTGTCTTAAGTTGTTCATGAGCACGAGGGGGGTCAAGCCTCGTCGGGCTGAGCCTTCAAACGGATGGCGGAAATGTGATGCCTTCGAGGCCCTCGATGAGGCACTTCTGCTCACCTCCGCACACTTCTGACTTCATAGGCGTTCTCAGCGACCCCGTTTTGATCAACCTGGGTCGTTACTTCGCTTCTCGGCGACACTTGGTTTCGGTGTGTTTGGTCCTGGCCGATGTTCTGCAATACTGCAACAAGCCATCACCACGCACACACCGACGAACCAAGATCGGGACCACCTTTTGAACAGTGTCCCAACAGACCAAAACAAGGTCCATGACAACGCTCGTGGCGTCAGAACCATGAGTAGATGAGTAGGAGTACGTCTTTGAGGACCTCTTCAGCCGCAGTGTATGCCAGTCGATGACCAGGCCGCCAATTGCAAGAAATGACGTATTTCCACTTCTAAATTTTACTCTGAACTCATCAATCCTGCACACTTACGTCCTATTCAGCGTCTGGTGTCGAGGACAGCGGGGCAGTGTGTCGCCGATCGGGGCCATACCTACCATTTAGCTGGTCATGAGCTGCTTTTTTCATTGACATCGTGCCTCACTTGTGTGCAATTGTAGACAACTGGGTACTGAGCCCGGCGATTCCCAGGTTTGAGTGCACACCTCTGGCACTGCCGCCGGTGACGGCATACTGGGGTGTGTGCGCAGGCCCCGCCTGCGGCTGTGTCAGAGGGACCAGCCGGTGGCTGGCGCCCGGGGGGGGGGCGGGCGGCCAGTGGCGGTGGCAGTCAACGGTGGAAGAGCTGGGGGTGAGACAATAACATAAGTCCGCGGCGGCGGCGGCACGGAGCTGCCAGCCACCCACGGCGGCAAGGGGGCGGCGGCTGGCCCGCAGCGGCGGCAGCGTGCGGCGCCGAATGCGAACACTTTGGCCAGCCGGGAGGGGGGACAGAGGCGGCCGTCAGTGGCAACTCATGCGAGGAGGGGGCGGCCACCGACGGCGACAGAGGAGAAACACAGTGGGGGCAGGAGGTGCGCCCAGCCAGAAGCGGTGGCAGCTCGCAGGGAAGGCAGCCCGTGCCTGCCACACCTTGACGCTCCCAATTGCCGGGCGGCTGTTGCATGGGCCCGGCTGCGAGAGCAACGGGGCGCTACGACGGAGGAGGCCAGGGAGCCGACAGAGGGGATGGATGCCCCCGTCGTCGCCAAGTGCCAGCCCCAGACCCACGTGGCGCGGCCGACCCCCACACGTAGTGCGTCAACAACGCTGTGGGGCTGTCAGCCGCACCGTTCCTCAGTGACCCCTAATACCCCTAATTAGTATGGATCCTACCCCCCTAGTATAGATCCTACCCCCTTAGTATAGATCCTACCCCCTTAGTATAGATCCTACCCTGCCATTACCGACACTCAGAAGGGTGGGGGGAGAGTGGGGGTTGAGCCCTCTGATGGGCTGTGGCCGTTCACAACCCCGTGCCGTCAAACCCTGGTGCCGTCAAATCCCCCGTGCCGTCAAAACCCCGGTCCGTCAAAACCCCGGTGCCGTCAAAATACCCGTGCCGTCAAAACCCCGGTGCCGTCAAAACCCCGGTGCCCTCAAAACCCCTGAAGCGTCAAAACCCCGGTGCCGTCAAAACCCCAGGCGCATCAAACCCCTTGTAGCCTGAAAAGGGACACACGGAACGACACACAGAACGGCACGCCGCCCACAGCTGCTGCACGTTGTAGCCAGCCGGTGGTAGTGCGCAGAGGAGTGCGCGCGCCGTGCAGCAGGCACCCACCCCCCCCCGCCCCACCCGCCCCCCCCCGGCCGTCGCGCCTCACTGCCACGCCGCCAGCTGCGCGTCGCTCATATGCACAAGCTCCTCTGGGTCCAACACCCCCCCCACCACCGCCGCCCGCAGCCGCGCCCCCCCCCGCAACGCCGCGTACAGGCGGCGGGCCACCACACGGTAGGCGCCCCGAAAGGGCGCCGCCGCCCCCACCGCCGCCTCGACGCGGAGGGCGACGGCGACGGCGCCCGTCGCGGCCGCCACCGCCGCGCGGCCGCCCCCGCGCTCCGCCCCTGTGACGGCCGTGTGGTAGGTGTGGGCGGGGTGGGGGAAGGGGCCCAGCCAGGCGTCCATCTGGGCCGTCCACAGCGCCGCGGCGGGGGGGGACTGGGGGCGCGCCTCCTCCGGGTCGGCGGCCGCCGCCGCCACCGCCGACGGGGCGGCGCGACCGCCGCCGCCGCCGTCGCCGCCGCCGCCGCCGCCGCCGCCTTTGGCCGACTCTGGGGACTGCTCATCAATCTCGCCGTCGGACATGGCGACGGGGCTGGGGGCGGGTGGGGGGAAGACAAAGGCCGGCCGGTGGGAGGCGGAGGAGGAGGACGACGACGACGACGACGAGCCCGTCGACGCTGACGTTGCGGGCGACGACGCGCTGCTCGCCGAAGAGGGGGTGGTGTAGGCGGGGGAGGCGCCCAGGCTCAACGGCGCCCCTGCGGCCGCCCCTTGCGCCGCCGCCACCGCCGCCGCCGCCACCGCTGCCGCTGCCGGCTGCCGTGGCCGCCTCGGGAGGCGCCGCCGCGGCGGCGGCAGCCCCGTGCCCACCCCCGACGAGCCCGTCGACAGGGAGCTGCTCGACGCGGACGATGCCGACAGGGCGCTGCTGCTCACGGGCGACAGGGCCCGCCGCCGGGGTCGCCCGCCACCACCGCCTCTGCCGCTACTGTCGCCGCCGCCGCCGCCGCCGCCGCCGTGGCCATTGGCGACGCCGCTCTCCCGGCCGCCGCCACCGCCACCGCCGCCGCCGTACGCCAAAGAGGACGACGAGGAGTGGGACACGCCGTCGGCCACCACTGCGGCGGCGGGCGCTGTGGGAAAGACCCCAGGGGGGGCCCCGTCGTCGGTGGGGGAGGCGGATGCGGCGGCGGCCGCCGCGGTCGCGGCAGGCCCTCGGCGGCGGTGCTTGCGCCGCGGCCCCGCCCCCGCACCCGCCGCTGCGGTCGGGGACCCCTCTGGGCGGCGGCGGCGGCGGCGCCCCCCACTCCCGCCCCCCCCCCCCCCCCCCCGCTGCCATCGTCGGCCGACGAGGCGGCACCCCCCCCCCCCCCCCACCGCCCACCCCCCCCGCCGCTTGGCGGTCGCGCCCCCCCCCCCCCCCCCCAGGCGCCCCGCCGCCGCCGCCGCCGCCGCCGCCGCCGCCGCCGCCACGGCGGCGGCCCCCCCCGCGTCCATGACCGCAGCGTACCGGGCGGCAACGGCCGGGTGGCGCCCCCCCACCGCCAGGTTGTACGCCTTCTTCTGCAGCGCCCGCAGCGACCGGGGCGGCCCGCCGAGGCGCGCCCACACCCCCGCCCAGTCGCCCCACCGGTGGAGGACGACCGCCGCGGCGAGCGCCTCCGCCTCGGCGGTCGACCAGACGCGGCGGGAGCTGGAGCCGGGGGGGGGCGGGCTCCACGTTGGTCGCTTGTCGCCATAGCCTGCGTGGGGGGAGGGGGGAGGGGGCGGCGGCGTGAGCGTGCCGGGGGGGCGGGGGGGAAAGGGCGGACCACCGCCGGGGGGGGGGGACGTGCCGCCGCCGCCGCCGCCGCCGCCGCCGCCGCCGCCGCTGCCGACGCGGCCAGAGCCCCCCAGGCCCGCGGGGGACGGGGAGGGCGACGCGCCCACCCGATACCGGGGCGCGGCCGCCCACGGGTCCCCCCCCGGGGGCAACGCGGGCGACGGCTCCCGCGGCGGCGGCGACGGCGCCACCGCCGCCCGCACCTCTGCCGCCGACAGGGTGATGACGCAAAAGACGGGCTGCGGCGCGGGGGTGCACGCCAGAGGGGAGCCGCCGCCGCCGCCGCCGCGGCCGACAGCCGCCGTCGCCTCCCCCCCAGCCGCCCCCGCCGACACCGCCTTGGCCGCCAGGGACGACGCCGCCGACGCCGGCGGCGGCGGCGGCAGCGGCGGCGGCGGCGGCGGCGGCGGCGGTGGCACCCCCCCCTTTGATGGCGGCACCACGGCCGCCGCGGCCGGCGGCGGCGGCGGCGGCGCCGTCTGCGCCACTGGGCCCTTCCCTTCCGTCTTGGCCACCGTCGGCCCCGCCGTTTGGGCCACCGGGCCTTGCATTTGCGCGCCCCCCCCCGCAGTTCCCCCACCGCCACAATGGGAAGGAGGGGGAAGGAGGGTGGGGGGGGAAGGTGAGTGGGCGCGACGTGCGCGCGCGCCGGGGATAAAAAGAAGGGGGTGGGGAGGGGGGCGGGGGGGGGTGGGTGTGGGCGGTGGCGTCCCACACACGCCCACCACTACGGCAGGACGCGGCCACCGGTAACGGCGAGTAGCCGTGCTACGGGCTGCCCGCGCGCGTGGTAGCCGTGGGGTGGGGAGGGGGGGGTGGAGGGGGGTGGCGTCGCGACGGCCAGCGGTCGGAGGCGGCGGGCGGCTTGCGTGGCCGGACGCGGCGAAGGGGAAAGCCAAGGAGTATGTACATACTGTACGGTACAAGAATCTGTACAGTTCCGGTACTGGCACCACATGATTCGTCCACTTTTTTCTGACCAAAGACCACCACGACAGACGCGCCATAATTGGGGTCATGAAAACATAAAAGTGGGTTTCCCAGCCAGTCACAGACTTACACGTGTCTCTCAAAGATTGAATAAAGAAACCCAGCAGCACACCTTTACTGGCGGTGGTTGCAGTCAAGATGCGGCGCTTCACCGACTGCGACACGCACTGCGCTTGTCAGCAAAATTCAAAGCAGTAGAGTACACGGTCATCTCTGGCAGCTCGGCCCAGCGGTAGCAGCGGCGGCCCGCGTCTATCACCTTCAACGCGCCCGTTGCACCAACCAGCAGCGCAGGGGCATCTGAAGGAGCCGCTGACTGTCGGAGCAGCGGTCGGGGAGCGGGCCGCGCGCGAGGGCGTCTGGCAAGCGGCCGACTGTCGGAGAAGCTGTAGCGGAAGCGGCGTCTCTCCGGGACAGCTGGATGAGTGGCCTCGCCCACTGTCGGCTGGGAGGGGCAGCAGAACGTCGTCGCGGGGCGTGACGAGGCCACCATTGGCTGCGTCGGGGGGAAGAGGTGCCGGCCGCAGAGGGGGATGGCAGGGCGACCGGGCAGATGCGCAGGGGTGAACAGTCGCGCAGGGCATGCTGTTCGGTGGTTGATTGCGTTGCTGGCTTACAATGAGGGGCCGCATGGGGCTGCACGTGAAGGCGGGGAGTACACCATTGCTGTGGCACACTGCCCCTCTTGAGTGGAGGCGGTGCTAGCCACCTGCGCCGGTCGCGGCGGCGCCTTCGCTAGTGGCCGCAGCGGCGGTGGAGCGGGGGGCCATGGACGTCCCTAGCAGCGGCGGCCGGGGTCGCAGCCCCAGCAACGACGACGACGCAAACGCGGATGGCCACGATGTGAGGGACCCCGCTGGCGGCGGCACGGCGTTGGCGCACCCCGCCGCCGCTCGAGGCGGCGCCGACGGCCGCGCCGACGCGGCCGGCGCCGACGCTGGCGGTAGCGGCGTGGATGGGGCCGACGCTCACGGCGCCAGCGTTGGGGTGGACCCGTGCCCCCCCCCCCAAACGGCGGCGGCGGCGCCCCCCGCGCGGCATCGGGGGGTGCTGGCGTCTGCGGCGCTGCGGGTGGAGCTGGCCCTGCGGGCCACCTTTTATGCTGCGGGATTGGCGGCCGGCCGCCGCCCCGCGGCGACGGTGCTGGCAGCGCTGGCGGTCGCCGCCGCCGCCGCGGTGGGGCTCCTCCGCTTCTCCACAGAGACCCGCTCCGCCCACCTGTGGCTGCCGCAGGGCACGGCGGCGCTGCGGGACGGCGCGCGGGTGGAGGCGGCGTACGGGCGGGAGCGCCTGTCGCCGGTGCTGCTGGTGACCGCCCCGGGGGGGGGGGACGTGGCGACGCGGGCGGGGCTGAGGGGAATGGCCGCCCTCATCCGTGCCGCCACCCAGGTGGCGGGCTACGAGGCCGTATGTGCGCGGGCGGTGGTGGGCCGCCCGGCGCTCGGCGGCGCCCGCCGGGGCCCGTGCGTTACTGTCACGCCGCTGGGGGCTTTTGTCAACGCCTCGATGCTGCGGTTGGATGCGGGCGGAGGTGCGGCCGGGCCGCCGGCCACGCTGCTGGTCGCCGCGGCCGAAGCGCGCCTCGCAGGCCTGTCACTGGGGGCCGTCAAGGCCACCCTGGCGGGCGATGGGAGCGGCGGGCTGGCCTCGTGGGACGGCCACCGTCTGCTCCAAGCCGACTGGGTGGGCGGCGGCCGCGAAGCAGGCGCCACATTTTCCGCCACCTCCATGGTCGTTCGGCTGCTGTTGGCGGCGGGCACCCCCCCTGGAAAGGCGGCCGCGTTTGAGGAGGCGTGGACGAGGCAGCTGCTGGCGCCCGACGCTCCCCCCGTGGATGGTGCGACGGGGGTGGTTTCCTGGGTGGGGGAGTCCGAGTGGGCGTCGCTAACCGCCTTTCAGGCCGCCCTCACGGCCGACGTGCCCCTCTTTGTGGTCGGCGCCACCGTGCTGGCGGTCTACGTGGTGACCTTTTTCGGCGACTTCCACTCGCTGCGCTCGCGGGCGGCCGTGGGCGCCGGCGCGCTGCTGTCGGTGGCGCTCGCGACGGTGTCGGCATACGGGGTGGCGTCGGCGGCTGGGCTCTTTTACGGGCCTGTGCACTCGCTGCTGCCGCTGCTGCTGCTGGGGATTGGCGTTGACGATGCGTTTATTGTCGCGCAAGCGCTCGATGACGGGCGGGTTGGCGCCGGCAGGAGAGATGGTGCTGGCGGCAATGAGAGTGACTGTGGGAGCAACGAACAAGCCGTCACTGACTCTCCCGGTGCTATTAATGCCAGCGACGGTAGCGGTGGCGATAGCGACAGTGGCAGCGACGGCAGCGACGGCTGGGGCCGCGGCAGTGGCGTTCATGAAAACGACAGCTCGGCGGTACGGGTGGCGCGGGCGGTGAGCACGGCGGGCACCTCCATCTTTGTCACCTCTGTGACCAACGTGGCGGTCTTTGCCTTTTCCGCTTCCACCCGCCTGCCCGCACTGCGGTCATTCTGCTGGTGGGCCGCCCTGGGCGTCGCGTTTGACTTTGTCTTTACCCTCCTGTTCCTCGTGCCCCTGCTGGTGCTGGACGAGCGCCGCATGGCCGCCCGCCGCCGTGACGGGTACTGCTGCTGGACGCTGGCGCCGCCGCGGGTGGTGGCCAAGGCCACCAACGTGTGTGGGCTGCCGTCCGAGGTCGTACGGCGGGCGCTGCGCGACCACGTCGCTCCGGTCGTCCTGCACCGGGTCGGCCGGTGGATTGTGCTGGCGGCCTTTGCAGCTGCCGCTGTCGTGGGCGCCATTGGCACCGCCCGGCTGCGGCTGAACGACCAGTTCCACCGCTACATCCCCGCTGACAGCACGACGGGCCTCTTCCTAGCCGCCTACGAGCGCCAGTTTGGTCACCGTGTGACGGTGGGGGTCTTTGTCGGCGCCATTGACTACCCGGCCGCCACGTCGCAGCGGGCGCTGGCAGCCTTGTGCGGCGTCGGCGGGCGGGTCGCCACCAGCGCGTACGCCGAGCCGGGGGGGGTGGACTGCTGGTACACGGCGCTGCGCGCCTGGGGGGGGCTCCCCGACGCTTCGGCCGCCGCGGCCGGGTCCGTGGTCTTTCCCCGCGACCGCTTCTACCCGGCGCTCGAGGCGTTTTTGACAGCCGACGCGGGGCGGCGGTACCGTGGGGACCTGGTGTGGGCACTCCCGTCCACGGCGGTGCGTAACGGCGGCGGCGGCGCCCGCAACGGCACGTCCGACAATGGCGCGGCGCGGACGCTCCGCGTGTCGCGCTTCACCGCCCTCCAGCGGCTGACCGACTCGAACGAGGGGATGGTGGCGGCGATGCGCGCCTTCCGGCGGGCGGTGGCGGGCTCCCCCCTGGGCCCCGCCGCCTGGGCCTACACCCGGTCCTTCCAGTTTACCGAGCAGCAGGCGGTGCTCCGGCGGGAGGCGCTCGGCGCCATTGGGTGCTCCCTCGCCCTCGTCCTTGTCGCGTCCCTGCTCGTTGGCCACCCCACCGCGGCGGTGGTGACGCTGTCGTCCGTGGCCGGCACGGCGCTCAACGTGCTGGGCGTGCTCCACTTTTCGGGCGTCGGCATCAATGGCGTGTCGGTCCTCGGCATGAGCCTCGTGGTGGGGATGAGCGTGGACCACTCGGCGCACGTTGCCCGCGCCTACTGCATGGAAGAAGGCGGAGGAGGTGGGGGGTGGCGGGGCGAGGCGGGGGGGGGGCGCCGGCAGCGGGCGGCCGGCGCCATGGCCGCCGTGGGCCCCCCCGTGGTGCACGCCGCCGCGTCGACGGCGCTGTCGGTGGTGTGGCTGGCAGCCGCCTCGTCGTTTGCGGCGCGCGTTTTCTTCCGCGTCCTCTTCCCGCTGGTCCTCCTCTCCGCCGCCCATGGCCTCCTCTACACCCCCGTCGTGCTGTCCCTGCTCGGGCCGCCCCCGTTCTTCCACACCCCCGCCGAGCGTGACGCCGCGCAGGGCGCGATGGAGCGCCGCGCCGCCGCCGCGTCGTGGGGAGTTGGAGGCGGCGGCGGCGGCGGCGGCGGCGGCGGCGGCGGCGGCGGCGGCGGCGGGGGAGGGGCGGGGGGAGGGGCGGAGCGGCGCCACCGCCGCCGTGCGCGACGCCGACGGCAATGGGCGTGGCGGGGAGCTGCTGCCGGGGGGGGCCGCTCCCCAGGGGGCGCCGCCGCCACGGCCGACGCGGGCGGCTGCGGTGGGGCCTCGGCGTAGCGCACCGACGCGGCCCGAGGGGGAGCCCCGCTCGCGGTCGCCCACGGCAGGGCCGCTGCCCCCGCGGGGATGACGTTTAGGTACACAGACCTAGAATGTTTCCTTTCTCTTTTTTTTTTTCCAAACCAGTGCCGCGATGATGGAAAGCGAGCAAGCGACCAACGCAACGCGGGCCAGGCGACGACAGCCACCTCCCGCACCCCTGCCGCCGCAGCGAAACGGGAGGAGCCAAAAAAAAGAGAGGGAAAAAGAGAGAGAAAAAAAAAAATGGGGCTGGAAGCAGCCAAAGCCAACGCCGACGGCCGGCCGGCCAGGGCGCGCGCGAGTCCGACACGGGTCCGCCCCCCCCCCCACAACCCCCCTACGAGCGAGCTGCGCCCTCCCCCCCCATCCCGACACATCCCACGTGCCCCCCCCCGGGTCTATCAATAGACCACCCGGCGAATGGGAGCGTCGGGGATCCACGCCTTGCACGCCGGCTCCTCAATCGTAGCGCACCACCGCCTGGCCGGTGGGGCTCTCCACCGCAAGGCGGCCACGAACTTCCGAGGCGCGCGAGTCGACGCCGAGGCCCGGCGCCAGCACCGAGCCGTTCACCTCTGTGTCCCGCAGCCGCAGGGAGTCACCCCCACAGTACGAGTGGAGGGTGTGTGGCGGCGTCGAGGGTGGCTATGTCCACCCCCGCCCACGACGTGGACCGAAAAAAATAGTTGAAGACCACCCGCCGCCGCCACACTAGGTCGCAAAGCATCCCAGGACGTTGACCGGGCAACGCTCACGCCCCAGCCTCTCAGGGCAATCCCCCCCGCCGGCCAGTCCCCTTCCCACCCCACCCACCCCGAGACGTTTCCCTTCCGCCCTACCGGCGCAGTCCCCCTCCTGCCTCTCGCCCTTCCCCCCCCCCCACGCTCCCTCTCCCGCCGGCGGCACAGCTGGGCGCCCTGTGGATGTCAGGCGACGAGGTGTCGCGGATGCTGTGGACAGTGCACCCGGGGATGACGTATAAGTACATGGGGTGTCCCTGAACTGGGGTGTCCCTGAACGAGCGGGTGGCCACTGCCGTTGGAGTCCACGCGCAAATATGCAGTGGAAAAAGTACAGACATACGACCCCCGCCCCACACTGCAGCGCTGTGCCCCCTAAACCGTCGTCGCGGATTTCCCACTTCAGCGTTGTAATATACTTGCGTGTCGCCTTGCGCACCCTCCCACAGCTACCGCTGGCCCACATTTTGGGTCTAAAATCACGCAAGCGCTTGCACGCACGGGCAGGGGATCGCTGCGGGCATGCGCTTTTATACTAGAAGATAGGTCGTGGCTGACTCTTCACATCCATCTCGTCGGGGCATGTCGCAGTCGTCCTTTTCGTCTACGTGCAAGCGCTCGTAAAAGCGTGCAGAAATGTCGCTGCAAGCTCTTGCGCAGTTTGATCAAGCTTGAGCACGCGTTTTGTGGGACGTGGCCTGCACCGCCACTTGCTGCTCCCTGCGAGATATTGTAATTCGCAAAAAAGAACCGAGGCGTCGACGAGCATTTTTGGTGGAGTCCAGTCGCCAGCACGCTCGGGGAGAGAGGGGCGGGAGGCTGGCTGAGCGCGTTGTGATTGGGCGGGGGCGAGGAGTAAGGGCTCAGAGCTCTGATGAGAGGCCACCGGTGTCTCTCGTCGCCACGGCTTGACGAACCTTGACCCGTACTTTCTTTCAACCGGGACACTTCTGTTGCCATTTCGTGCAGAAAAAAGGGGTGAACGGCTTCATTGCGAGCCGCTCATTGGAAGATGGCCGCGAATAAATTCGACGGTGGGAGGGAGATATACTGCGAGTCTTTGCTTTTCTTTTGCTCTGAGCAAGTTTTTGCACGAAATCAGCGCTGGCAAGCAACGTGGGGCACTTCAGACGGAGGTCATGGCAATTTTACAAGAAAAGCAATAGAATCCGGCCTTGCGCGCGACGACGGTTCAGTGGGACAGCGCTGCCCGGCCGGCCCCTCGTGAGCGGTCGACACGGCCAAGAATCCCCGCCCGTGCCTGGCAAGGCAATCTGCACTGCAGGTAGGTACAGTACCTACGTGCCCGTCTGCTGCCAACCGGGGCAGCGACCTCCGCGGCGCCGCCCGCGGCGGGCACCGTCCGTCCCGGCCGACTCTTTTTGGAGTGCGCGCGGCGGCGCCCGCAGCGTCCGCCGCGGCCGTCGCGGCCGTGGCAGGCGCGTGAAGCGTTCAAGGGCGGCTAGGCCTGCGGGAACGCCCCACCCCGCACCATGGAGGGCACCCCGACCAGCCCCGCCGCCGCCGGTTGCGGTGGGTGCGGCGGCCACGCCGCCCCTGCCGCCGACGGTTGCAGGTAGTAGACCATCTCCGTCGGTACACCCGCCGACGGTCCGCCGGCTCCGCCGCCACTGCCATTGCCGCCGCCGCTGCCGCCGCCGCCGCAACCACCGCCACTGCCACCGCCACCGCCACCGTCACCGTCACCGCCATCACCACCATCGCCACCCCCACCCCCACCGCCGCCGCGTCGGGGCGCCGCCCGGTGCGCCGCCCGCCGGTGGACAACAAACGCCGCCGCCGCCGTTGCCGCCGCGGCCACCATCGCCGCGCAGACCGCAATGCCCGTTACGGGGCCAGCCGACAGGCCGCCGCCGCCGCCGCCGCCGCCGCTGCCGTCCCCAGACCCTTGGGGCGACCCCCCCCCCGGCGCGGACCGGGCACCGGCGGGCGCGCCCGGCGGCGTCGGCGGCGTCGTCGGCGCCGACGCGGAGCCCCGATACACACAATACAGCCCGCCGTCGGTGCCGTTCAAAATGAGGAAGTGCGGGCGGCCCGCCTCAAACTCAAGCACCCTCTTCTGCCCCGCCCTTCCAATGGTCGTCCTCGCCCATTCGCTCCCAAACAGCATCACCGCCGCCGCGTCCCACGGGGCCGTGGTGCCACACGTCCAGCTGTCCAGGCCGACGGCCACTGACTCGGACCAGTGCCGCCAGCCGCGCGTCTACTGGGTGGCGTTGAAGAGGTGGACCATATCGCTCAGGGAGAGGCTCTCCATAACGGACCCGATGAAAAGCGCCCGCGTGCGGAGGACCACCAGGCGGCCGCCCGTACAGCGGGAGCCCCCTTACCAGATGTGCTCCCGGGGGACTTCGGCCACCGCCATGGGGTCGATTCGCCAGGCACCTGGACGATGTCGCCAAGCGTCATCGACGAGGGACAGCCGGAAACGCCCCCAAAAACATTGTACGAGCCGGTTACGTTGGCGGGCGCCAGCTGCCGGGACACGGGGGGGGGGAAGCTGCCGACGGCAGTGTCGCCGTCGGCGCCCGCCAGGGCGAGGATGGGAGCACCCGCCGCCGCCACCGCCGCCGCCGCCGCTGCCGCCTCCGTCACCGCCAGCTGGGGCGGGAAGGCCAGGAGCGCCGCCACACCCGCGGCGGCGGCGATCAGCGATCGGCACCAAGGGTCCCTCATGGCGATGGGGGGAGCGGAAAGGGGGGGGTGGCCGCCGCACACGGGCGTCTGCTCCTCCCAGTCGACGAAAACGGAGGAGGGGTGGACCGGGAGGGCGGGGATGCCCACACCGTGGCGAGGTAGCGGAACTGCGGCGGCGCGGGGGGGGGGGGGGTGGGAAGGATGGCTGTGCAGGACGAGGACGTTTCGGGTCTTTGACAACTGGCAACGGCGCCGCGCCGCGTCGCGCGTCGAGGGGGGAAAGCGACACCCCCGCCCGCTGCTGCTCCGGGCCGCGTGGGTGGGCGGCTGCGCGCCCATTGCAGGAGGGTGATTAAACCAGTTCGAGTTCGCCCTTCGTTTGCACTGGTGAAATCGCTGTTCGCCCCACCTGCGATTCCAGCACCCCAATGAAGGTGAGTTCGCCTCTGATCAGTTGTCACGCACAGCTCGTGCGATTTCCAGCCGCTACGTTGCGTCTGCGGCTCTCTGATTGCTGTACCTGAGCGCGCCAGGAACAGTCCCCCAGCGCCGTGGATAAATCGCGCATCGTAGTTACGGGGAATGGAATGATGTCTACGAGGCTGGCGGGTGCGCGGATCGCCTGCGTTCTGGCGCGGGCCTTCCAGCGACCAGGTCATACACAGCTCGCCCAGCCGCCACCCCGCCGCTCCCCCCCCCCCCCCGCCGCGGGCGGGGGGCTGGTTTTCGGCGCCCGCCAGCTGCAGCGCCCCCGCCCCCCCCCCCCAGGCACCGCTGGCCGGTTTTTGGCGCGCGTCCGCCGCCCGCCGCCCCCCCCCGGGCGCTGCCGGGCGTGGCTCGCTTTTGGCGCGCCCGCCGCCCGCCCCCCCCCCCCGGGCGCTGCCGGGGGGGCTCGCTTCTCGCGCGCTCCCGCCGCCGCCGCGCCTGCCCCCCCCCCCCGGGCGCCCCTGGGGGGCCCTCGTTTCTTGTGCGCCCCGTCCGCCGCGGCTTCTGGCCTCCCCCCCCCGACGCCGCTGGTGGGGGCTCGGTTTTGGCGCGCGCCCGCCGCCGGGGCGCCTGGCCGCCCCCTCGGGCGCCGCTGGGGGGGGCTCGGTTTTGGCGCGCGCCCGCCACCGGGGCGCCTGGCCGCCCCCTCGGGCGCCGCTGGGGGGGTGGCTCGATTACGGCGCGCGCCTTCCGCCGGGGCGCCTGGCCGCCCCCTCGGGCGTCCCTGGGGGGGGCTCAATTTTGGCGCGCTTCCGCGGCCGCGGCGCCTGCCGTCCCCCCCCCCGGCGCCGCTGCATCTGGGGGGGGCTGGATTTGCCCGCCCGCCGCGCCCTGCCGCCGCGCCCCAGCCCGCGCCACCCCCGTGGGGGCTGGCACCACCTGGGGGGCGCTCGCCGCTCGCCCTGCCGCAGGACCGCCGCCCAAGGAGGTGGAGGGGGGGCCGCTCCGCGGGGGCGCCTGAATTGCCGCCCCGCCGCACGGCTGGCGGCCACCCTCGCCGCCGTCGCCGCCGCGCGCCTGGCCACCGCTCCCGCTGCGCGCCTGGCTGCCGCGCCTGCCGCGGCGCCCGCTGCCGCCGCCCCGCGCTGCGGCCCCTCCTACCCGCCCCGCTGGGTGGCGGGGTTTTGGCGCAGGTGACGGGGTCGCTCTCTCGCCGCCGCCTTCCCGCCCACCTGCGTCGGCCACCGCTACCGGGCCTCCCTTTTGGCGCGCGGAGCTTGGCTGCTCGCCACGACGCTCCCCCTGCGGCAGTATTGACCCCCAGGTAGGGGGGCAACACGTGCCATGCAAGGGGCGGCAGGCCACTAGCCTGATCCGTTCCTCCCCCTGCATTTGGGTCCATATTCCCTAAGTTTGGGATAGTTAGCTTAGTAGTAAATCCAACTTGGATTTGAGGGTTTTCTGCATTTATCGTCTTGAATTTTCGTGTGGCCCGGTGGGCAGGTGCTGGGGTGGGAGATTCTGAGTGGCGAGATTCTGAGTGGACCCTGGGGGGATAAGGGGAGGGACAGCGGGGCTTGGCCCTGCGTCCCCGTCCCGACCAAGAAACTGTTGGACCACACACCATCCTCTTGTTTGTCCGTGGGGGGTTTGCCCCACAACAGGGACAGAGTGTGTGCGACTTGCACTTCTTCCGGTTCCCCCGACACGGGAGGCAGCCCTTGCACACCGGCCCAACTTGGGTGCCGTGTGTGCATGTGGTTTTTGCCACATTTGGTGGAGCAGCAGGGGACAGAGGTAAACTTTACCTCCGGGTGCACCCGGGTGTAGGGGGCCCTCTGTCTCAGAGGAACGGTGGTCTTGGACCGTGTCATACGGATCGTCAGCCAACATGGCTAGCTCGGACCCCCCGTCGTCCGGGGAGTACACGGGTGACGCACGTACTTCAGTGCCTTTGAATACTGGTGAGACACAGGTGGGTTTACCTGGGGTCGCAGAGGGACTAGAGGTCCCTCAAGCCAGCAGGACTGGAAGTACGGGCGGGCAACAGGCCACCCCGACTCAGTCGGGAGTTCACTCGGGTGACACTTCTGATGTGGGTGGGCCGAAGTCTGGCCACCGTGTGGTATACTCAACGGGAACGTCCCAAGGGGTGAGGACTGTCCCCGCGGGTTCCACTCGGGTTGGAGCCAACTTTGGCTTGGAGCCGTCGCCAACTAGGCTTTCGGAGGACGGCGGACCTCCGTTGGTCGGCGATGGGCTCGCGCCCATGCCCCCGGTTGAGACCCCTGAGGAACGTGGTTACCCCTCAGGTGGACTCCCGGAGGCGGACCGAGACTCAACTGGAGTCGTCAATCCACTCCTCGCGGAAACTGTCCGTCGGGAGGCGACCAATGTGTTGCGGCAGACTTTGCCGGACCTGGTGGTCACGATGACGAATACTATTCTGAATCAGATTGTGGCGAGTTTGCCAGATGGTCTCAATGTCCAGACCGGATTGGGGCTTTCGAGCCCGCAGGCGCAGGGGGAATCTCTCCTGACGCCTATTCCGGGTCGCCCCGAACAGGGGGGGACCCCTGTGACTCCCAACGTGGGAGCCGCACCATTCTCGGTGGGGCGTACGCCCTTCACGGGGGAGTTCCCCTCGGAAACGCCGGCGGCTACACCAAGCGCGCCGCGCCGGACTACAGGCACTGAGGGTGAACTTACCCCAGTGCCACAGCGGCTGTTCCCTCAACGTGAGGTGCCGCCCAAGATCCAGGTAGCCAACCCGGTCTACCAGCGGATCTTTGACTGTGAGACCTACGCCCTCCACAACAAGTCGGTGGCGTATGGTCCTGACCAGGCCCGAGCCATGGGCCGTGCCAAGAAGAATGCACTTCATTCTTTTGGGCACAAAGCGGAGTGGGATGGAACTCCCCCCCTCCGTGTCTTTGAGTTCCTACGTCGTTTCACAAAAGCCTGTGACGACAATGCCATAAGTGAAGGCATGGCTTTTTACATGCTACAGGAGTTTACGAAGGGCGACCTGCGGACAGAACTTATGTCCGTCATGCCCAGCTCCTCAAGTGGAGGCGCTGGGGAGGTGACGTCCTATTTGGAGCTCGTCAACTGGTTGTTGAGAGCCATAGTTGATGAGGCAGCGTTGGCTTCTCAAGTCGAGGAGTTTACGCAAGCCCATCAGGAAGAGGCGGAGGACGAGTTGTCCTTTGCGGAGCGAGTCCGTAAGCTCAACAATCTTTGTGGGTTTCTTCATCCACAAGCTGTGGTGAAGAGTCGGTTTGTGGAGGGACTCCATTGGTCAGTCCGGATAGAGACCCGGGAGCATAACACTGCCCGGGCGACCCTGGCCGAGTTGGCCAGGTTCGCCTATCGCAGAGGCGAGGCCTACCGCAAGTTGCGGGAGGAACAACGCCAGGAGCGTCAGGCCGAGTTGGCCAAGAAACGGGAGGAGGCGCGCCAGGCCAGAGAGTTGAGAGAGGCACGCCGAATCCGCAAGGAAAGGGTGGTAGCTGCCGTGGGAACTTCCCAGGGTATCCCTTCGTCTTCCCCAGTTGGGAAGACCCCTCCCGGAACAGACCATCGGTGTTGGAACTGCAACTCCGATGGACACTGGGCATATGATTGCCCCAAGTTGAGTAAACGCATCCAACAACTTGTTAGGAATGCGAGTAAGAGGTCGGCTACGAACGAAGTACGTTCACGCCGCGAGGGTGGGTCTCGACCAGTCGTCGCGGTCGCCACACCCTCGGCGGAGGAGGCGGACACGTCGTCCTCGGACTCGTCGTCTTCCTCCCCGCCCTCAGATTCGGACGCCAAGTCGGCGGGAAACGAATGACCGTTTGGGCTGGTCGTCCGAAGCTCACAACGGCAGCCTCGGCCAAGTGGGCCAGGAGGACAAACCAACCGTGCCGGATACTGCGGCGACCTAAGGGAGTCCGCCCACCTCGGGTAGGACTCCCCAAGAACGTAAACCCACGTCGGGTCATCGCGGTGCTGACGGGTGAGAACTTCCAGGTGGCTGGACGGGTGCATCTTGCCCCCGGCCGCGCCTGTTGTGCCCGTATCGTACTTGATACCGGGTCAGGAGCCTCCTTGATACGCAAGTCGCTATTACCAAAGGAGGTGAAGCTCCAGCGCTGGAGGTCCAAAGCTGACCATATGATTGACATCAATGGTGGGGTACTTCCCATCGTTGGTGCCGTGACCCTACCAACTAGGTTGGGGACCCATGAGGTCGACGTGACCTATGGTGTAGTTGAGAATATATCAGTACCCCTGCTTCTGGGTACCCCTTATGTTGTTACACAAGTGCCTTTGATTTGTGGCCCTGAGTACTGGGTCAAGTTGATGAATGGGGAGACTATCCCCATCCTTGGTAAGGGAAAGTCTGTGGCTCCTGTGACAGTCTCACAGTCGAAGCCTGTTTGCTCTGTGAGGGAAGGGTTTACTGCTACCCTGCGTCTAGCCCGTAAAGTCACGTTGCCCCCCAACTCGGTGGCGCACGTTGACGTTGTAACTGATTTTACGGGGAACGGGTTGGTGCACCCTTACCCCCGTCTTGCTCGCAAGCACCAAGTGCATGTTGCCCTTGGCACGATGGACTCCAAAGCCGGAGTCCCGTGGAGGATACAGGTGATGAACCTGAGCTCGTCGCCCCAGTACTTCAAGTCGGGAGCCAAGTTCGGCTATATCGACCAACACGAGGGACCGGTAGTAGCGGTCACCCTCAACGCGGGCGCAAGTAGCGACCCGAAGTCCGGAAAGGAGAAGCATCAAGCCAAGTCGGCCGCCTCTCCTCGGCCCCATGTGAACATGGAGGGTGTTCCCCCCAGGTTGAGGGTTCAAGTTGAACGCCTCTTGGACCAATATCACAAGTTGTGGGATGGTCAATTGGGACTCATGAGAGCCACCCAACACCGGATCGAGTTGAAGCCCGGTGCACCCCCTATACGCCAACAACCGTATAGGGGAGGACCTCGTTCAAGGGCCCTCGTTAAGGAGCAAGTTGCTCGCATGGAGGCCCTCGATGTGATCGAGGCCAGCAACGCCGAGTGGGCGAGTCCGGTGGTTATCGTCCCCAAAGTTGATGGGACCCCCCGGTTTTGTATCGACTACCGTAAGCTCAACGAGAGCACGGTGAAGGACAGTTATCCTCTACCTAGGATGGACGACTGTCTGGACTCTCTGGGGGAGGCAAACGTGTTCTCCACCCTGGACTGTAACGCGGGGTACTGGCAAATTCCCATTGCCCCGGAGGACAGGCATAAAACTACCTTTACCTGTCACTGTGGTACCTACCAGTGCAAGCGCCTACCGTTTGGTGTGTGTAACGCGCCGGCAACTTTCCAGCGCGCTATGGACATGATTCTGGCCGGAGTACGGTGGCAGATCTGTCTTGTGTACGTAGACGATATCATTGTGTTCTCCCGAAGTCCGGAGGAACACATTGGCCATCTTGGCCAGGTGTTCAAGCTACTTGCTGACGCCGGTGTGTCGCTGAAGGCGAGTAAGTGCCACCTCTTCACTCAAGAGGTGGAGTACTTGGGACATGTTGTCCGTCCGGGGCGTCTCAGTGTTAACGAGAAGAACTTGAGGGCCATTCGTAAGGCTCAGTACCCCCGGACCCAGACCCAGATGAGGAGCTTCCTCGGGATGTGTAACGTGTACCGACGTTTCACCAAGGGCTTCGCCAAGGTGGCGAAGCCGTTGAATGAGCTAGTGAGCTCAACGCTACCGAAGAACCTGCCTCCCCCAAGTCGGGTGGAGCAGGAATCCTTTGAGACTCTTCGGGACCTTCTGCTGAAGCCCCCCATCTTGGCTATTCCCAGGTTGGGAGGCCACTACATCCTGGATGTGGACGCTAGCTACGACCAACTTGGTTGTGTGTTGCTTCAGCAGCAGCCGGACAAGGAGTACTTGCCGGTGGGATACTTCAGTAAGGGGCTGAACTCGGCCGAGAAGAACTACGGAGTCACCGAGTTGGAAGGACTCGCAGTGGTGTGGGCGGTGACGTCACCTCGTCACTACCTAGAGGGTGAGAAGTTCCTCATCCGCTGTGACCACCGCGCGTTGCAGTTCATCTTTAAGACGGACTGTACGAACACTCGTCTCAATCGGTGGAGGGTGCGACTGGCACCCTTCAACTTTGACATTGAGTACCGACCTGGCAGGCAACATGCCCTTGCCGACGGCCTCTCTCGGGTACCTACCGAGGGGCTGGACACTAACCCAGTCGATGAGGACATCCCCATCGGGGGGGTAGTCACGCGCTCGGGTCAGGCGTTGAACCCCGAGGCGCCAGGGAATAAGAAGTACTTGCCCCTGTCCCTGGACGAGGTGGTGAAGGCCCAGGCCGAGGATCCCTTCTGCAAGTCGCAGAGGGATACACTGGATACAGTGGTGGAGACGCGTTTCTTTCTGGGAGACGATGGCCTCCTCATGAGGAGGGGGGTATTCCAGGGGACCGAACAACTTGTCGTCCCCGCATCCCTCAAGGGCAGTATCCTTGAGAGGGAGCACAACGCTCCCACGGGTGGACACCTGGGGTCTAGTAGACTGTACCAGACCCTGAGGACCAGGTACTACTGGCCGTCCATGGTGGTGGACATCTACAGCTGGGTGGCTGCCTGCACAAGTTGTGCACAGAACCGTCTGATGGAACGGCGGCCTAGTACGGCTATGCTATTGTTCCCGGCCAAGGAGCCCTTCGCCGCGTTGGCGATGGACATCCTTGGGCCACTGCCAGTGACCGAGGAGGGCAACCAGTACCTCCTGGTCATCTGTGACCGCTTCACAAAACTTACGCGAGCGATCCCACTGGCAGAGATCACGGCCATGTCGGTCGTGTCAGCCTTCCTAGATCACTGGGTTGCCGCGTATGGCATCCCAGATAGTACACTATCGGACAATGGACCACAATTTGCGTCTGTACTGTTTCAGGGAGTGCTGGATATGTTGGGGGTTAAGGCAAACTATGCCACCCCCTACCACCCACAAACTAATGGGCAGGTGGAGCGCTTCAACAAAACTATTTTTAGGCAGCTGCGCCACTATGTGAGTGAGCACGTGAAGACGTGGGACCAATACATTTCTATCCTTACTACTGCCTACAATTCGCAGGTTCACTCATCTACCGGGGAAGTACCCCTCGCTTTTGTGACCCCCCGTCGTGTGCGGTCTATTGCCGTGCGGCGGTCGCTCCCAACTAGGGAGGATAGTGGCAGTACGCCTACTCCTACTGAGAGTAAGGCGGAGTTCGCTGCTAGGCTGGAACACCTCATCCCTAAAGTCAGGGCTGAGATGGACAAAGCACAAAAGCGCTACAAGCGTACCTTTGACAAAAAGGTGCGCAATGCTAAGCATGTCCCCGAACAGGGTGACTGGGTGCTGGTTCACTCACACACCCCAACTGGGGGTAAGTTGGTATTCCAGACGAAGGGGCCGTACCAGGTCCTTCGTACTGATGGGCGGCGCTTCACCATCGAAATTGACGACGGGGTCCGCACAGTGAACGGACAGGACGTGGTCAAAGTTGCACCACCGCCTGCAGGCGACCCAGCTTGGGCGCGTGCTTTGGAAGCGTGGCGCCTCCCCTCACTGCCTGCGGCCAAACAGGGCCCGCAGGAGTACGTGTTCGATAAGTTCATCGACCACGGATGGGATGAGGACACTAACCGCCTCATGTTGAGGGTGCGTTGGTTTGGCTACAAAGCCAAGGATGATACGTGGGAGTATGTGGAGGACCTTCCTGCTGAGCAGGTCCGGGCGTACTGTGCCCGGAATGAGATAGACCCTAACAGCCCTCCCTCAACGTGAGGGAAGGCCGAGCAACAGTGCCAAGAGAGTGCTTCAAGTCGAAGTGGTACGCAGAGTGGCTTTTAACTACAGCCCTAACCCTCACACTCTCACAACAAAGGCAGCTGCCAACTAGGCACGCATGCTAGACTCTCCCACTCCACGGCCCTCGCCCTCACGTGGAGGCGAGCGGCGAGACCCACGCCGATAACGGTCTCCACTCGTTGGAACGGGCGGCGGCTCCAAGTCGGAACCGTCGCGCCCTTCACGGTCGCGCAAGTGGCGCCGACCGTGGCTACTCTTCTGCCTGGTCTTGCGCGCGAGTTTGCGACGCAGACGCTGGACAGACTCCGTCTCCGACGGGGTAGAGGACTCCGAGACGGAGTAAGACAACTCGTCTTCCGACACGGAGGGAGAGCGCCGCGAGTGTCGGCGACGACGGCGAGGAGGCGAGTATGCCCGGCTCGCGCGACGTTTGCCACGCCCAAGTGGGGCTGGCTGGGGCATAATAGCCCCAATGCGAGCCAACTCGGCTGTCATAAACTCCGCCACCGACTCGCAGCTCGCGGTCGCCACTGCAGTACGAACGCGCTCCTCAAGTTGAGGAGTCTCGGAACTCTGGAGGGTTGCGGTCGACGCGGCCAACCAGGAAATGGTGCGCACCAACGTGGTGATCATCATCTCTGAGGTTAGAGGCGTGGGCGGTAACACCAACTTGGGGTATACCGTCAGGAGGGTGGCCCCCAAGTTGGGGGACACCGGGGTGGATGACTCCACGGCCACGCTGATCGGGATGTTTCCGTGAGGCTGGAAAGGAACAGGAGGAAGCGGAGGGGCACGCCGAGGTGGCGGTACCCGGGTGTAACTGCGACCCCGACTTGGGGCCCCCGCAGTAGGTTGAGTCATATGGTCATCATATGAGGGCACAGCCATAACTATGGGCTTGTCCGGGGGTGGCGCAGTGTGGCGATCCACCCCCGGGGCATACGGGTAGTCCCCGATGCCCAACCCCTCTCGTAGGACCACTCGGCCGTCGTGAAGTTCACGAGCGACCCACACGAACTGGCGAAGTGCGCCATCGTCCTTGGGCCCACGAGTAGGGCGGCGCAACCTGTGCTCAATGCTTTCCCACTCGATAAACTTATGGAGCCGGAGCATCTCCTCAAGTAGAGTGAGTTGTCCTGATGAGCACCCCTCAGCAACTAGCTGAGGGGTGAGCTGTTCCAAACCTTGGATGAGCCGGAGGGGGAGATGCCAGAGCATCCCCCGCCGCTGAACACAGGACACCCAGGTCGACATGACGTCGAGCAGCCACTGGGTGGCCAACATGGCCCACACCAGGTGATCAGGGCCAGCCGTCAACATGACGGAGCCGAAGTGGTCAAGCAACCGTGGCAGCAACGCCGGGAACCCGTAGGGGACCTCAACTTGAGGCCACCACTCGGGCTTCTTCGGATAGTACTGCTCCTTACTGGCAGCAGACTGTTGAGGAAACTCGAGTTGAGCCGAGGTCACCAAGTAGGGACCTCGCCGGAAGTCTTTCTCCATCCGCACATCAAAGTGATGAGTGTGCGGATCGGCCTCGTGGAGGCACGGGGGGCGAGTTGCCACCGCGTCCCAAGTAAAGGTCGGCAAGTCGCCGGGACCCGGGATAGTTCCCCCGCGGTCCACCATGGCCTTGGCACGCTGAACGTCCTCAACCTCCTCATCGTCCAGGAAGGCAAACTGGTCCGTCCTGAAGCCGGCAGGGAACCCGACCCTACGGGGATACTTCTCCCGTAGGCGGTCCCATACCCGACCCATCGCTGCGCCAAGTCGGCCACAGCGAAGAACAGTCAACCCCTCCTCATAAAGAGCCCAAGCGGGGTAAAACCATCGCCCCAAGGCCTCACGCGGGACAACTTGTCCCGCCCCCGAGGGAGACCCCGCCGTCAACCCAAAGCCGGGTGACGCGGGAGTCCCATCCCCCGGAGCGATCGCGGAGCCCCCGCCGGAAGTCCCGGCGGGTGCTGCACCGTAGGTGGTGTCCTCCATACGCTCATCTAGAGAGCCCGTCTCCACTCCCGGGGTCGCCATGGCTCTCCCCAAGTTGGGGAGAGACGCTCTGGCTATCGCGGCACGAGACCCGCCTCGAGTTGAGGGGGACTCGGATCGTGGGTATACGGGTGGCCTCCCCAGCGTGGGGCGGCCCAGAGGAAGGTGAAGGGGAGGTGGTGGTGATGGTGAAGTGTGAACTGAGGAGAGCAAGCTGCCGAGTGGGCAAGCTTGAGGAGAGGGGCGGTCAACGTGACCGCCTCCACATCCGCGTTACGTACTGGATGGGGGACAGCAAGTCGCGCCCCCAACGCCGAGGCGTGCGTTTACGCACCCCCTCACAGGGCCGACCAGGTCGGTCGGAACTGAGAAGATGGGAGTGTGGCAGTATTGACCCCCAGGTAGGGGGGCAACACGTGCCATGCAAGGGGCGGCAGGCCACTAGCCTGATCCGTTCCTCCCCCTGCATTTGGGTCCATATTCCCTAAGTTTGGGATAGTTAGCTTAGTAGTAAATCCAACTTGGATTTGAGGGTCTTCTGCATTTATCGTCTTGGATTTTCGTGTGGCCCGGTGGGCAGGTGCTGGGGTGGGAGATTCTGAGTGGCGAGATTCTGAGTGGACCCTGGGGGGATAAGGGGAGGGACAGCGGGGCTTGGCCCTGCGTCCCCGTCCCGACCAAGAAACTGTTGGACCACACACCATCCTCTTGTTTGTCCGTGGGGGGTTTTCCCCACAACAGGGACAGAATGTGTGCGACTTGCACTTCTTCCGGTTCCCCCAACACGGGAGGCAGCCCTTGCACACCGCCCCAACTTGGGTGCCGTGTGTGCATGTGGTTTTTGCCACACCCCCCCCCGGGGGTCCCCCCCATCCCACCGTACGCCGCTACCCGTTGCGGCCGGGTGGGCTGGTCTTTGGCGCGCGGGGCGCGGCTTCCCGCCGCCGCCGCCGCCGCTTGCTTGTCGCTGCCACCGCTACCGCCCCTCTCTCCCCTCCCTGCACCCCCTCACCTCGCCACTGGCGGTCGCTGCGGCAGCCTCGTTCTGGCGCGCGAAGTCCCGCGTCTACGCGCTGGCTGCTGCCGCGTGCAGCTCCCGTCGCTGCGCGTTCAGGGAGACGTGCCTGCCCGTGGTCACGGGAGTTCCTTTTATTCGTGCTCTGGTGCCGTTCCCGGTCCTGCGAGCATTTCCCCATCGCACACTTCTGGGGGTGTCGCTCTTTAGCTCCCACCGTCCACCTTGCCAGGCCCACCACCCATCGTCGCCATGTCCTTCTCCCCGCGGCCGTTGGCCCGTCTCATGCCTACACGGATGGATCCTCTCACGGGGCTGCCTGGCCCGACTGTCCGCTATGTTTACATTCCTGCCGCTGTTGCGGCATCAGACGAGCCGGTCGGCGGCGTGGTCAACATTATGGAGCTCGGTCTTGAGGGCGGCTCGGCCCCATCAGGGTTCCCCTGTCTCGTCAGCGTCGCCACCAACGGAGGAAGGCCTGGACCCGTCCGCCTGCGCCATTATGCGCAGCATTGCTTTGCTTGGCATCGAGCTCGTTCGCTCGGCACGCCCGCCCCGATCGTGTAACAAGGTCTTCGGTGTCTTGGAGTACGGGGACGGATCTGTTGACGACCCGTATGACGGGCGCGTCATTGACTGCACGACGGACAACAACAGCGCGGAGTTTGAAGCTGCTTTCAGGGAGGTTTGGTGGACGAAGCGGCGCCCTTTTTTGTCGGCTTCCAAGAAGAAGGGGACAAGCCGTCAAGGCGTCGAAGCGGACAAGGGTGCGCCTTGGGCGAGCGACGCTGTGTGTCCTTCTTTTTCGCTGCATAACACCACCTTGCTGCTGTCAATCAAGGGCACGCCAACGGGCAGGCGTGTCATGCCCGTCGCTATGATGGACAACGCGCTGGCCTCCTTGCGGCTTACTTCCATCTCGCAGCTGTCTGCTATGCGCGTGCGCAAGATCTTCCAGAGCATCAGCCAGCACATCAACGAGACGAGTGGTGGTCGGGCAAGATGGACTTGGTCCCAGGTTTGCCCACTGGAGATGCTGACGGCCACCTGGACCGAGAGGACGAACGGGTCCGACGCCGCTGTTGACGCCCTTTGCCTCTACCCCCCGTGGCACAACTCCGTCAAGATAAAGCTTGTCGTACGTCGGTTGGCCCTTGTCCTCGCCGCTACGTTGAGCGACTTTTGGATGTTTTTTTGTGCCAAGAGTTTGCAGTCGCGTGGACGCCGGGGTACTCGTTTGGGGCGACGCCTGACCAAGTGACCCTGTTGCGCAAGAAGCGGCCAGTGGGCACGGCCAATGGGCGTGCAAAGAAAAAGGTGAAGTCGGCGACCAACGTGACTGGTGCGCAAGACCTCCACCAGTTTTGGAAGCCGGCGCAGGATCGGCTTTCTGTCGCCGACGAGGTCACCTGCATGGAAGGTGCAACTCTGGCGCAGGTGCGCCTCAAGCTGGCCATTCCATCAATCCGCCTGATGGAATCCAGTACAACGGAGCATCTCATGGTGACCTCGGAGCAACGGGCCAGCGTCGAGGAGGCCAACAAGGACCTGGGCATCCTGCTGCCGATGAGTTTCATCACCAAGATGATGGAGTACTACCCCGAATCTGCTGGGGACGACGCGCTGCAGGAGGGCCTGTCGACAGCGCTGGAGCTCAGGTGCTCGTCAGTTCCGACAGCCCGCTTCACCCAGCCAGCGTTGATGACGATGCTGGACGGTCACCGTCTGAATAATGACATCCGTCTGGCCCAGGACACGTTCCTGTGGTTGGAAGGCATGTCTCGAGGCAACCACCAGTTCCCTCTTGGGCTGGGCAGTGTGCTATCCCTTGCCGCTCCTGTTGCCGCCATTGCTGGCCAAGTGGGGGATTGGCTGGGGGGTAGTCGTGCGAGCATGTATGGTTGGCGCTTCTTTGACGTCGCCGCTGGTGCTTCCGGCGACGTTGCAGGATGCGGGGCGTACGGAGGCCACACGACATCATACCGCGAGCTGGCTCGCGGCTGCCAGGCAGCGTGGGTGACGTCGGAAGTCATCAATGCAGCGCTCATCGAGCTGCGGGTGGCGATGCGTGCCACCAAGTCGTACATTCTTTTATCATCTGAGGCTGCATCGATGCTTCGCATCGGCAGCGTTGCGGTATCCCATGCTGACGCGCAGAAGGCCGTCAAAGAGGTGGCCTCTGAGGCGGGTGATAGTGATAAGTTGGTGTTGGTCATCAATCTTCTCGACGAGCACTGGGTGTCGGCGGTGGCGGACATCTCCAACCGGAGCATCATGGTGTATGACTCTCTTGTGGGCATCCAGTCTGCAGAGAAGGCCCTAGCGGTGCAGCGGCTGGAGATGCTCTGTAATGCTGTGGCGGCGCAGCGGCCTGCAGCAGCGTCCGCGGGGCCCCAGGCGAGCAGCGTGCCGTGGAGCATCTCGGAGCGCAGCGTGCCCGCACAGCGCGACTCTTACAGCTGCGGAGCCTTTGCTTTGGCTCACGTCATCTGCGCATTGAACCGGACTCGTTTTCCTGTTGACGCCACAGGTGATGTGCTGCGTCTGGCCCTGATGCATAACCTGCTCTCTCGTGGGCGTGTGTATGAACATGCCCGCTCCACTTTCCGCTTGGTAGCCCCGGCGTCATAGGAGCGACCTTTACGCTTCTGTAGTTTTTCTTTACTTGTCTCCGCCTTTCTCTTCGCTGCATTGGCTTGTTTGTACTGGCGCTGTACGTACGATGGTACATCACACTTTTCCATACTCAATCAACAAGTGTATGGGCCTGACCAGCACAGCTCTCCACCGTTGTCCGCACACGTGCTCACTTGGCATTCCCACTCGCGGCCGTCAGTCTGGAGTGTGGCGCGGCTGCCGCCGTGGTAAAGACGACAGCGGAGGGGGCCATAGCGGGCGCAAGACGTGCCTGACCCTCCGCAAGGGGCGCCAGTCGTCATTTACTGACCGCGCGCCCCCGGACAGCCCCGGCCGCCCCCGACCCGGCAGCCTCAGACGGCCCTGCAGCCCCCCTACGGGGCGGCGGCATGCGACGGCCGCAGCGGCGGCGGCTAGCAGTGCCCCCGGCCAGCCGCGGTTGCGTCCATGGCTGGCATGGGGGTTGTTCATGGTCAAGGAACAGCTTTGTGTGGGGGGAGACCGCCCCCATTGCATGGCCGCCGTGGGCAGCCCCTGCCACAGAAGCAGCCGTGCCTTTACGCCCGCGCGTGCGGGCACCCGTCCGCCTACCGCCTTTCTCGCATGCAGCCCCTCCGTAAACCCCCCGCCAGCCGCGGGAGGAAGGCGCTTCCAGGGTGGGTAGCTGGTGGTAGCGTCGCCGGGTGTTGGTAGAGTCGATGGTGGTATGCACGTGCGTTGGAGATGGGGAACGAGGAGGGTGTGGAGCGGAACGGCGGGTGATGACAAGGCCGGCAGAGGATCGCTGTTTTCACTGGTCCGCACGACTGGACGAGTTGGACTTCCGAACACACTAGTCGAACAGTCCGAAAATGACGACGAAGGTTGAGTCCACGTCAGCCACAAAAGCTCTATCTCATCGCGCCACATGGGGCTACTTTGCACGCATGGCGCGAACTTATTAGTTTCAAGCCAGCTCAAATCCCTTCGATGTACACCCGCCACACGGCTGCGGCTCCCTCGCTCGCCACCCCACCAGGATGATCTGATATGCCCTGCGACACGCTGGCCACGGCATATGACGTCCCAGCCGCGCCGACGGCAGCCGTCACTCTCGCAGCTTCCCGGCCAGGCCCCGTTTGCCCTCAGATATTTCCTCCACCATTCAAACCTCGTGGGCCCTGCGGGGCCGGCGCGCATCTCTGTGAGCTTGGCCGGCCACGGCGCCGCCGCGGCTACCACCGCGCCCGCTGCCACCGGGGCAGCTTACTTCCCACTGCTGTGCCGCCGCGTGTCCGCCGCGGCTGCTGCCCTTCCTGCTCCGGGCAAAGCCGCAGCCAAATCCGGCGTTCTCCACTACTCTCCATTGGCCGCGTCGCACGTATTGCGACTACGTCGTTGCCGCCCTCGCGACTTCGTTACCCCCTTCATCCTCCCCGTCGCGGGTGCTGAATCTGCCGCCCTGCCGTGCCGGCCGCCGCGGCTGCTGCCATCGCCCCCCCCGGCGGCGCCGAGTCTGTAGGCCGCAGCTGGCGCCCACCGCCTGGCGGGTAGGCGCAGGCGGGTGTGACAAGCCATCCCATAGCGTCACCCCACACTTCTTCCCCTCACCGCAACTCGTCGTTTCCCCTGCACGAGCGGGTACCCCCCCCCCCCTCTCCACCTACACGATCGAGGCTCTCGAGCCAGACCATGTGCGCTCGCTCTGGGGCGCTGATGGGGCACGGGATGAACTCCCAGCAGAAGGACGCCCCCGGCCTGCACGGCGCCCAGTCGGCGGGGGTGGCCATCGTAGACAGACACCCGCACGCGAAGGGAAGGGGGGCGCCGCCCAGGACGGCGCCGCCCCCCAGCAGGAGCAGCAGCACGGGATGAGCTTGCACCCCCGCCGAAGACGACCGGCGAACACGCGTACGCATGGGGAATGATGGGGTTTGGGGGGTGGGCGGTTGCGGGACGCGCGGGGAGCTGCTGCCCTCCGGAGGGGGACAAGGGCTGCGGGCGTCGACGACGAGGCTGGCGCGGTGGGGGTGGGGGCGGGGAGAGCCCGCTGTGCTTGGTGCACCCGGTCTACTGCCCGCTGCCGCTTCTCTCTGAGCCGCCTTGCCGTAGCGGCTGCCGTCGCTCCTGCCGCCTCTGCCGCGGGCGGCGCCGCAGCTGGCGCCGTCTCTTTCCCAGGTGGTCGCGGCCGGCGCGCCGCGGCCACTGCGGCGGCTATCGGAAAGCCTGGGCGTACCATACCACCCATACGCCCCATCGGGCGCGGCGGCTGCCATTCCTGAACCCGGGCCCGCCGCAACCGTGCTCGGCTGGCTGCAGTGCTCTCCACCCTTTCGCGCTACCCCTGCCGCCGATAGAAGCTACTCACTGTAGCAGCGGGGCGAGGGACCTATGAGGCATACATTTATGCGCCACAGTAGCCACGGGTGGAGCTTTTCCGCACCCCACGCTCCCATGGAGGCGCATTAGCTGGCCTATCGCGCGTGCCGGGCCGTCACGCGTCCAGAACAGCTCAGCTGTGCAGCCTATGAGACCATCCCTTGCAGATGAGGCACACGCTCATGCTTTTCCAGTGCCCTCGTTGTGTTCTCTGGCTAACCCTAGGACTAACCCGAGCCAAGGCGAGGGGGGGTGAAGTACCGCCTCGGCTCCTCATGTCGGAGGGTGCAGCCCGCTCTGGGGGGGAACGTTACAGGTAAGCCACGCGCTTCTGTTTGTAGCACAGTGGGTGGGGACAGTGAAGGACCTGCGGCGTAGGACATGAAGGAGAACTCGAGCTGCAGAACCGGAAGCAGATTTCATCAAAACGGTGTGAAGGAAGCACCGGGGAGCTTAGCGATCGGCACCATACATCCCAGAACGCGAAGAAGGTCCAGGGCAGCCGTTTTTTTTTTTTCTTGTTCTGCACCATGATTTCGAGTGAACGTGCCCTTGGGGTATCCTTCGTGCCAGGCTGCTTGGTGGTGCTGCGCGGTGCACACGATGGTTCTCTTGGGGACTGCTTCCTTCGCCCAGGGCTTGCTTGCAGATGATCAGGGTACTCAGATATTGCATTCCGCAAACTCAGATGCCCTGAAAGTCTTTTGTACGGCCTACAGGCCCACCTGCGTGAAGCACACCCTGGGCGCTATAGGATGGACACGTTGTGGCTGTGGAGATACGGGCATGACCGCTGGAGATTTATGGCCGATTGCGCAGTACTCGAGACGTGGCAGGCTACCTTCAATCTGGAACCCTTGTGATCGTGACTTGATGCGACGGCTGGAATTATTACTGACGCATGCACAGATGCGCTGTGTACAGCACGATGTCAGGTGACACATGATCTTCCTTATCCACGTGCCGGCACAGCCCCACAGGAGTGTCCCACAAACGTTTGACACGCGGGCGAGCCGCGACAGCCCCACACTGGTCACTGAACACCGATTCCCAAATACGCATCAGGCCTGCATTGGAACTGTCAACTGATTGAGCGGCTGCAAGCTGGACACGCGCAGGCCAACAACCGCAGCCCGCTACGCATGGGCAATGACACCGAGCGGGCGAGCGCGCTGATGTGCTGCCGTTGCATTGTCGACGCGGTCATCGCGGCGACGGTGGTGCACCGGCGCGACACCCTTGCTCCCCCAGCCCTACGACGATCCCTGCGGCTGCCCGAGGCTACCCTGGGTGGGCTCCGCGATCAATTTTCTCTCCTCCTTCCCCCGCAACACCGTCGTCGCCTTGTGGACGCCTCTGGTGCTGGGACGTCGCGGGCCCACACTTGTGGCACCCACGGCGCTGCCACAGCTGGGCCAGACCCGCCGCGGCTGCCGCGGCAGTGCCACCCGTCGAAGACGACGACCCCACCTACCCGCCCCCTACCCTCTCTGGTTCTCCTCCGGCGTCCGTCCCTGCCGTGCGCGGTCTCCTCGGAGCTGCATTTCGCTTTCACGGTGGGGGCGGTCGCAGCCGTCCCGATTGCAGCGGCCGCGGCCGGCGCCGGTGCGGCGGCGGCGGCCCGCACCCCTACAACTGCAGCTGTCTGTGCCGGTACCGACGCCTTTGACGCCGGTTTGGGCAGCCGCCGACTACTCGCTTGCTCCCGCGCCTCGTTGACAGCGGCTGGTACCCGGCGGTAGCGGCATCTCCTGCCGCCGCCCCCGTCCACCGTTCCTGCCTGGCGCACGCCAGTGGCCGCCCCAGTCGCCGCAGCTGTGAGCAGGACCTGAGAAGGAGCTGTGCGACGGCCCATCCACCCGACGGCGGCGCCACCCACCACCACCGCCACCCATCAGGGTGGCGAACCCAAGTTGCTTTACTTGCCGCCGCACCTGCCCTACCTCGCGAGAGGCCCGGCCATCTTCCTCTCTGACGGGGGCACGACGCGCCGTCGGCGCCGCCCGCCAGCGTCGCCCACGTCACTGTCTCCCTCTGCTGCCGTCGCGGCAATCAATCTCTGCCAAGGTGTCGAGCTGCAACCTGTGTGCTTGCTGCAGACGGCCTCTGCCACGCCATCCAGCACTCCTCACCCGCCTCGTAGGGCGCCACCACCTCACGTGTCAATGCGGTGGGACACTCGAGAACGACGCGATTACTATACGGGCGAGGTGGGCGTACGCGATGGCCGGTCGTCGGCGCCATGCACTTTTTTTCTGCCGGCGTCTTCTGTTCGGTGGTCTCCTCAATGTTTTGCTCATTGTTGTTCGTCGCTGCCCTCCTGCAGGGTGTCTTTCAGGCTGCTGCATCAGGCGCTGGATATTCAGCGAAGCAGGCATGCGACGACGTGACCCCCCCCATGTCTTTTGTGTCTGCTCGAGGCCTGGTGTCCAGAGGGCTGTACGCCGCATCCCCATCGGGTCCATCTCGGGTTCATACAACCGCGTCGCCCCCTGGGAGCTTATCCGCCCATGCAAGTTCATCAACTTCGATAGAGCTTGTACGGGCCGCTGACCTTCTCGCCAAGTGTGGGGGAGACAAGACACTCCACGAGGCCCTGGGCGTCCTCGGCCGCCGCCCATCCGACGTGGTTCCGCGTCGCGGGACCGCCCCATCTGGGCAGCGTGTCAAGCGCGTCGGGCAGTACAAGGGTTGGCGTCAAGCGGGTCCAGGTCGTCGACGTGGTGGAGGCTTCTACGCGCGCGACCAGCTGGTGGACGTGTTCGTTGTTATGCTCTGCACCGAGCTGCACAGGAATCTTCTCGCTCAATATGATCAGAGCGTCCTGTTGACCCGCGCTCTGCGCGGACTCAGGAGGCTGCGAGAGCGCTATCTGATTGTGACTGACAGGGCGTTGCGCACCCGTGCCTGGATGATGGGCAGGAGTGGGAGCATCGGCGTGTTGCTGAATCTAGGCAAGCGTCGTCATGTTAGCGACTACTGCAAGGACGTGGCTGTCGCGGTCACGCTCACGGCCAACGGCACGGGAGGAGTGACATGCTGCTGTAGCGCTCAAGAGCGGTGCCTTGAGCAGGGTTGCGGCTTTCAGTCGCACATGGAGCTGGCGATCGGGATGATATTGAAGGAGTCGGGCATGAATCTTGAGGAGGTTCTTCTTGGACTGGACGCGTCTGTACGTCAGTCTTCCTGCGTCCCTGTCACAGCTGTACGGTACGGGTCCGGCCTCTGTGTCGTGCGCAAGGGGCAAGGTAGCTGGCCGTATGCGGTCGTGCGAAAGACGGTCTTTAAGCAGTGGATCTGTCTGGCGTGTCCCACCTCGGACGGGTCATGTGGCCATCGCAGCGCCGCCTCTGACGCTGCCGTGAGACAACCAGACGGCGGCACTGACTTGGAGGACGAGGGCACCTCCACTCCCCGCTACCCCGACGATCCCGACGGATAGCCGCCGCCTCCATCCAATCCCTACGTGCTGCAGTCGCGGTATTTTGAGAGGCACGAGTCGCGGCTGCCGCGGGACCTTGGTCCGCCCACCATTGCCCAGAAGCAGAGGTTGGCGCTCGTTGCAGCTGCGCACCCGAATGGGGCAGCAGTGGAGTACCCGGCTCGGCTACTCTGTCCATATTGCAACGTGGGTCCGAGTGCAGGCCAACAGCCTATAGCCCACGACTGTCGCGTAGACTTTGATGACGGGGCTGTGGTGGCCAAGGTGTATTCTTGGAGGTGCTCCATGTGTCGTTTCCGAGTTCTTCCGGACGGGCGCAAACACGGGATCGTTTTTGTGTCGTCGTCCACTGCCTTTTCCGAGGCTTTCCTGTTCGAGCTCGCCGTTAACATGTCGCGGAACGGCTCCTCCTTGAGATCGTCTGCCTACCTCCGGGAGGGCTTCCACGAGCTCACGGCGGAGCTCAAGTACTCGGCGGGATCGTCACGCCTGCGCAGTATGACGACGTTGCGGAAAGGACTCATCCTTTACCTCTTGCTGGTAATCAAGGGTTTACCGCTGGAGGTCTCCACGTGCTCTAAGTGTGTTGGAGACGGATTCCTGGACATCCTTTGCTTTGACGGCCTGCAGCTTGGCTACAAGACGAAGCACAAGCGGCCCTTCAAGCGCCACATTGTGCGGACCAGTGCCGTCCCGCGCGCCAGCTTGCATGCGCACTTGGTGACTGATGCGGCCCTTGCCAAGGCGCTTGGCACCGTGCTGAATTCGTCGACCACCATCCCAACCGGGTCGTCCAAAACCGTGACAACAATCAACGGCATCCGCGGCTACGTCATGGCGGTAACGACGCTGCTCGGCGACGTGGAGGTTGACGGCCAGGTGAGGTCTTTTGCTGGGCAGATACAGCACGGACAGTCGGCGTCGTCAATGGGGAGGGGATGGTGCCCATCCAAGGACGGTGGCGTGCGAAGAGAGTTGCTGGTTTTCCTCCGCTGGTTCTTCCAGTGTGACTCTCTGGCGAGGTCACTCTCCGTTCAGATCGTCGCTGCCAATGCGGACCTCCGCCGCCGCGTCCCCCCGGCTTTGATGGCACGGATCAGAGACGTCTTGACGGCCGAGCCTTCACTTCCAGAGCTTCGAGGTGGCGCGGCGACGGAGGGTGTGGCTGATGCGGATGCCCAGCCGAGAGCTGCACTAGATGATGGCGGCCGCATGGGTGTCGCTCCATGCGAGTCAGGCGCGGGGAGGTTCAGTGAAGTCGACGGCGTCACCCCCCCGGACGACCTGGCGGACCACAGCGACGGGGTGGAAGAGTCGGACGACGAGCTTTCATCCGCGGAGGAGTTTGAGTCCGACACCGACGAGACGCAGGCGGATCTTCCACCTTATTGGGACAAGCTTGCTCTACTCCAACGCTTTGCGGAGAAGTTCAACGAGCCCGCTTTGGCCGACACAGGTGGTGCTAAGGGCACCAAGCTCAAGGCCGACATGGTCTTTCGCCTTCGACCGGAGATACCCACGACGGCGGCTGCCACCCTCAAGATCGTCGATTTTGTACGAGCACTAACGGTGGACCCGTACTCCGTATGGGCTCCCAACAACGACTGGAGGGCCCTCCTTTCAATCCACGAAGTGTTGGTGGACAGAGGCTTCACCGCGGACAAGCATGAGGCCGTGTTAGATCGCGAGGATGTGTGCAACTTGAGGTTGCTACGCGGCGCGGTCGCGTGCCTGGCGCCTGCCTTTGTGATAGACCAGGGTCTGCGTGTTGTGTTTGCCGACGTGCTGCATGCGCTGAAGATGACGGCCAACTCCTACGAGGCGTTCGTCGATGCGGCCTGCGCTGAGGGAGCCCCAGGTGCAGATCCTGCTGCGCATCGCGGCATCGGCAACAGACCTCCTCTGCCCGCCCTGCCGTCATTTTCAAAGGCACACATGGCCTGCGCACCTGACAATGAGACTTTCACGCCCAAGCAATTCGCTGCGACCTGGCTCGAGGTGCCTGCATCGGTGGCGTCGTTTAGGGAGGCGTAAGGGATCTCGGCGGACGAGACGGAGGACTTCATCAAGACCGGGACGTGGGCGCCCAGCTTTCCTGCCGTGGGTCCCATACCGACCTTCTTTGGCGACGCGACAGCCGCCACGGACGAGCCCGATTGCACGCACTTGATGGGGCAAGAGAACAGGTACACCGGTGGTACCTTCGGGGCTTTTTGTACGTGCGCGCATCCGAAGTGCGTGGGTGTCGTGGTGCTCGACGGCAGCGAGGGCCAACGCATGCCCATTGAGTTTATTGTGCAGGGGTGCAGCCGGCTGCCATCCAAGGTGGTGTATGACTTTGCCTGCGCCACCCACAAGTCGGCGCTCTGTCGCTTGCCGTCCGTTGCGATGCTTGTTGTCTTCTTGGTCGATCGCTTCCACTGGCGCAAGAACCATGTGGCGTGCTCCAAGGCCAGGAACCCGGACTCCTACGAGGACATGGACGACATCAACACTTCGTCCTCCGAGGAACGGAACGCGCTGTCAAGGAGGCAAGAGCACCATCTACGGCTGATGAACCAAGGCAACTTTATCACGTTCACGACTTACCAACAAGCACTCTCCAACGTCATAGCAATGTACCGTGACGTCGAGACCAAGCTGTCCGAGAACAAGTGGCCGAGGTGGTACAGGGAGAACTTTGTTGACCTTGTGGGCAACACAGAGATGAGTGCACAATAAACACCTTGCTACTGCACATGCTATGATACAAAATGAGGGGCGAACTGCAGCCGCCGCTATGCTGTCCTTGTGCAGTCGACTTGTGGTGTGTGGTAAAGTGCTGCTCCTACGCGTGTTGACGTCGCTGAGTAAGAGCGGACGCGGCAGCTGCGCTGCAAAAGTGATGGCCTTGGCCATGTGTGGCAAACTGTGCCACATATGCCACCCGCACTGGCAATGGGGTAGTAAAAATACCCCAACTCTGGCTGCAGACAGCAACCAGAGGCGGCGGGTGCGGGGGTGGCCGCAGGGCAAGAGCAACAGCGGCTGCGGCCGTGGCGGCAACGGCTCTCGAGGCCGCTACCGCTACCGCTATGCGGTGGGTGAAGGAATGGGAACAGGGCGCCGACGGCAACGACAGCGACGGCAACAGCGGGCGTCAGCGACCGTGGCAGCGGGCGGCCGCGTCCCGCGGCGGCCAGCACTCAAAAAGAAGGCCTCACATGACGACCCCAGCAGGGGAGGGACGAGGGGTTAGCGACGGCTGGCAGCCGCATGCGGCAGCGCGCGACAGCCCCATAGAAACCCAGCACCCGGCCCCCCCAGCAGCGCCTAGAAACGGCGCGATCGGCCGCGCCGGCTGCAGTGAAAGTGGGTGCAGCAGCCGCAGGCGACGGCGCTGACGGAGGGCGGCCGCGATCGGCCGTGCGCGCGGCCGGCGGCAGCGGCCGCCTGCCGCGCGGCGGGCGCCAAAAATGCAGCCATCCCAGCGCCCCGCCCAGCAACGGGCAGCGCCCGCGGCGGCGGCGGCGGTCGCCCGTGGATGCTGGGACGGCGTAGGAGGCGGCGGAGGCGGGTAAGCATAGGCGGGGGAGGGGGGGGGAGCGGGCGGGGGGCCGCCGCAGCGGGCGCGGCCGGCGGCGGCGGCCGGCAGCCGCGCGGCGGGCGCCAAAAATGCAGCCATCCCAGCGCCCCGCCCAGCAACGGGCAGCGCCCGCGGCGGCGGCGGCGGTCGCCCGTGGATGCTGGGACGGCGTAGGAGACGGCGGAGGCGGGTAAGCATAGGCGGGGGAGGGGGGGGGGGCGGGCGGGGGGCCGCCGCAGCGGGCACGGCCGGCGGCGGCGGCCGGCAGCCGCGCGGCGGGCGCCAAGAATCCAGCCCGCCCAGCGCCCCGCCCAGCAACGGGCAGCGCCCGCGGCGGCGGCGGCGGTCGCCCGTGCATGCTAGGACGGCGTAGGGGGCGGTGGAGGAGGTCGGGGTAGGGGGCGCTAGGTGCGGAGCGTGGGGGTGGTAGGGGGGGGAGGTTGGGGGGGGGGAAGCGGCGGCGGGGTGGGCGATGGCGGCGTCGGCGGCGGCTGCGACGGCGGCCCCCCGCGGTGGTCGCACCACCGTGGCTGCCCGTCGTGGCGCCAACCGTTTCCAGTATCGGTAGTACCCGACGGCGAGCGCCGGCGCACAGTAGCAGCTCGCAGCTGCGCGCGGCAGTGAACAGGAGCGCGCCCGCTCGCATGGCGGCGGAACGAGCGGGTACGAGAGCGAAGGTTAACTACAGGCCAGTACACAGAGGAGTGATAAGGGGTCAAAAGGGGAGTTGCAGTATGTACAGGTCAGCTGGGCTGACTGGAGGCAGCCTCGCCCGATAGGCGAACTCATCCCCCAGCGTCGGTCGGTGACGCAGTGTATCCGAGTTCGCCCCTCCGAGGGGCGAACAGCGATTCCACCAGTGCAATCGAAGGGCGAACTCAAACTCGTTTAATCATATACCATTGCAGGGAGGGTGGCTGTCGTTTACAGGCGGGGCCAAGCGCAGCAGCCCCCGGACGCGCATGGTGGTGTGCTAGAAGGGTGGCACGGTCGTGAGGTGTTGGGGATGTTGCCAGCGCACAGGCGTCCATGATGAGAGGTCAAGAGGGGTTGGGGGGGAGGTTAACAGACAGTCGTCCCCAGCTCAACGTACGCAGATCACCTACACGTGCTGGATGGTACCGTACCGTATCTACGTGCACATCCACCGCACGCCCGTGAAGAGCCTGGGAAAGGAGCCTCGCACGCGGTTCCTCTTGGACGGCTGTGCAACAGGTTGAAGAACCAGCCACCGCCCGTCCAGCACAGCATCGGACGCTGCCCCTTGCCCGGCAGGCCGTGGACGGGACACGATTTTTCCTCCCAAGCTACAGGTGGCTGGATTGCTGCGCTGGCGGCTCGCGCCGCGGCACGACAGGCGTCGGGGTGTGCCTGTGGGCCGTCGCCAGCAGCAGCTGTCGCCGACGTCGCCAGCAGCAGCTGTCGCCGACAGTCGAGATGGGTGAACGGGGTACATACCTACTGCAGCAGCTGCATGGCTTTTTTTGAGAGAACGAGCTGTATGTATATACCGTAATTGTACAATGAAATTTTAAGTACAGTACATTTGGTGCGATTCTTCTCTCCTTTTTTCTTGTTGTTCCCGCGTGACCCCGCTACCTTTGGTGCTCTTCCCCCCCAGCCGCACGCCACACCCATAGGCTTGGCCAGGAAGGTTTGAGGGGCGCCTCCCCACATGTACTGTATGTACACACAAGCGTGGGCCGGCGGCGACGGTTTGCCCCCGCCCCCTCTGCCACGTCCCCTCCCCCCCGCCGCCCTTCCTTGACAAGACAGCCGGCGAGCCGCACACGGCCATCTCAACGGCGTCCCCGTGCCTCGACTACTGTCCCGCTGCCACCCGCGGGGGGGAGCGACCGTCCGCGGCGGGCACGTGGAAAGGTGCACCTTTTCCCCAGCTCATCCGTGCGGCGCCCCAGCCGGCGGCGCCGGCGCCGGCGCCGACGCCAGTGCCGGCGGCTGCGCCGGTGTGGTGGTACCCACCGCGGCGCCCGGCGCCGAGGGGGGGTACGTCAGCAGGGGCGCCCCAACCGCCGCCACCGGTGGGGCCACCAACCGCACCCCCCCTGCCGCCGACAGAGGCGGGTAGGTCGGCCACGCCACCCACGGGGCGGTCCCCGCCGCTGCGCCACCCACTGACGCCACGCCACCGCCGGCATCGCCACCGCCACCGCCACCGCCGCCGCCGCCGCCGCCGTCACCGCCACCGCCGCCACCGCCGCCATCGCCGCCCCGCGTGGCTGCCCACCGGCGAACCCCCATCCCCACCGCCGCCGTTGCCGCCGCCGCCACCGCGGCCGCGCCCAGCGCAATGCCCGCCACGGGCCCCGCCGACAGACCCCCATCCCCAGACGCTCCGGCGGACCCCCCCCCCGTCGACGACCGGTCGCCGCCGCCGCCGGGGCCAGCCGCCGGCGACGGCGCGGGCGCCCGAAGGACACACCCGACGCTCCCGTCAGTGCTGTTGACAATCATGACGTGCGGGCGGCCGTCGTCCAGGTGGAGGTTCCCCTGCCCCACCAAGAGATCCGGGACGACTAGCTGGGAGTCCCCAAACAGCATGACCGCCGAGCCGTCCCACCGTGGAATGTCCCCGCACCGCCAGGTGCTCATGCCGATGGCCACCGAGTCGGACCAGTGGAGCCATTTGCGCCCGTCCACGGTGCTGTTGAACAGCAGGGGGGTGTCGCGCATGCCCAGGCCCTCCATAACAGAGTCAAGGAAGAGCGACAGCGAGCGGATGATGAGCATGCGACCGCCGTCACAGGGTTGGCCGTTTTCCGACGTGGCGTCGCCGGGGAGCGTGTGCACCCCGCCGGGTGGTTGGTTGGGCAGCGGCACGGGGTCGCCCAGCGAGATGGAAGTCGGGCAACCGACCTGGGCCCCAAATATGCGGTACGTGCCACTGACGTTGGCGGGCCCCAGCCGCCGGGACACGGCCGCCGCCGCGGGGAGCGGGTCCCCGTCGGCCGCGTCGCCATGGACGGGACGCGCCGATGGACCGCCCGCTGCCATGCCGCCGCCGCTGCCGACAACGACGGCCGCAGGGACGGGGACGGGGACGGGGACGGGTACGGGGACACCCGCCGCTGCCGTCTCCGTGGCCGCCGCCGCCGCCGCCTTCGTCGCCGCCGCCGCTGCGGCCGCTGCTGCCGCCGGCTGGAGCGGGCAGGCCAGAAGCGCCGCCGCCAGACCCGCGGCGGCGGCGCCGGAAAGCCACCGGCACACGGGCGCCTTCATAGCGGCAGAGGAGTGGGTGCCACCTCCGCGGCAAGGGTGTGGTGCTCTGCAAAGGGGGGGGAGGAGTGGGTGCCACCTCCGCGGCAAGGGTGTGGTGCTCTGCAAAGGGGGGGGGGGGGGGGGGGGGCGTTGGGCGCAAGACGACTTCAGGCCGCGCGTTTCCCTCGGCTGCCGGCAAGGGTGGCGCACCAACAACACCCCCGTCGAGGGAGAGGGGGGGAGGGCGTGCCCACCCCGGCGTCGCTGCTCGTGGGCGTGTGTGCTCCCTGCGCTGAGCGGGAACGCGCGCGCGCGTGCACCGTCCCCATCCCTTGCATGGATGGGAGGGAATCCCAAAGGGCGCCCGGAGAGCACGTGGCCGGCCCCACCACACAACGTGTACGGCGTCGTCGGACGGGGCGCCAAAAAAATTGGCCCGCGCGCCCGCCGGCGCGCCCCGCGCGGCCGCGCGGCTGCGCCCATCCAGACGGCCAGGGAGAAGGGGGGGCGCCCAGCCGTTTTGCGCGCGGGCCGCCTGCGCCGCGGGTGCCGTCTCCCAGCGCGATGAGTGAGGGGGAGGCCAACGATGATGGTGGACACGATGGCCGTCGCCCCAGGGACGCACCACAACGTATCCACCCCCCCCCCCGGGAGCCGGCAGGCCGGGAAGGGGGGCCCCACCGCGGTGCTGAGGGGGCGGCGGGCCGACGGGCTTGCCAGCGTCCCGTCTGGATTGGCTGTGCGCTGGGCGGGGCTCGTGCCAGACGTGGGGAGCGGGTCGTTGCAAACAGTTGGACAATCGCCAAGAAGCGCTCGTACGGACCGGTTCGAGCGTGCACGCCCAGGCGAGAGAGCAGACCAGCCAAGCTACTGTGCTTCCTGTAAAAAAATGGATGTTGACGGTACGTGAAGGAGCCGATCCATTGGTCCAGACAGCGATTTTCATCACCTTCACGTACCGTCAACATCCATTTCTTACAAGAAGAACTATAGGTCCCGCGCAGCGCAGAAAATGCTTGTAGGTGTATGCGCCAGCGCACAGCCCTTGATGTTGAATAGTATCTAATTAGATACATACTTTGTTCTCAGTATGTCGATTGATATCGTTCGAATCTATTCGAGCTGGGCTAGTCAATGAGTACTTGAGGCAGCAGTACTGTACATACATGTTAGTTGAATTCGTTAGCCGGCGTCCTGCAGCGTACGGGCCTGTCGTGAGCACCACCCCCCGCCCCCACGACTCTGCGTGAGATGATCAAGGCACCCGCCCCCTCTGTCCGCGTGGCAAGCTCTGGCGCGCCGCGGCACAACGGCGCCGTTGTGCCGTCCTCGCCCGCCGTCTCCCCGTCGGGCGTTTGCCCCGACACCACCGCCTCTACCTCTCGATTTCCCCCCCTTCCTGCTGTCACCGCCGCTGGTGACTCCACCCCCACCGCGGCCGCGACCGCCGCCCGCACAACCACAATCGTCACCGCCACTGCTAGCGCCACTGCCACCGCCACCACCACCTGCTCGGCCCCCGTGCCTTCCCCCCCCCCGCCCGCCCCCCCTTCCATCCGCCACTGCCCTGGCCACTGGCCGCAACGGCGACGATTCCTTCCTTCTCGCCAGTGAACCGCCTGGTGACCCTGCCACAGTGGCGCTGTGACGGCCGCCGTTGAACGTCGCCCCTGGGCGACGCGGGTGGTTGGCGGCGCGGCTCCCCGCGGTCCCCCCCCCGCTCCGTTCCCTTTTGTCCTTTGTCTGCACTGGAACCCCCGCCCTGTTCCCTCCCGTCTCTCGTGGTGGTGTCGTCACCATGAGCAGTGGTGCGGGGGCTCCCCCCCCGCCTCCTGTGCCGAGCGCCCCCCACCCCCCCCCCGAGCCGGTGGAAGTGCACTTGACGTCACCGCTGGGGATGGCTGGCGCTGCCCCCTCCCCCTCCCGCGACGACACGGACCCGACCATTGCCGACGCGGCGCGCCGGGAGATTGACGCCGCCGCCGCCGCCGCCTCCGCCGCCGCCCCGGCCTCCGCCGCCATCGCCACCACCACCATCACCACCGCCACCGCCACCGCCACCGCCACCACCACCGCCGCCACCACCACCGCCGACCCCACCGCCATCGCCATCACCACCACCGCCACCGCCACCGTCGACGTGTACAAGCTGATTGCGTTTGTCAACCCCGGCTCAGGGGGCCAGCGTGGCGCGAAGGTGCTCACCGTTTTGCGGGGTATCCTGGGCGACGCGGCGGTGTTTGACATTAAGGCGGACGGGGGGCCGGGCCGCGGGTTGGACGCAGTGTCGGGGGGAGCACTTGCGGGTGGGGAGGGCAACAGCGGCAGCGGCGGCAACGGCGGCAACGGCGGCGACGGCGGCTGCGCGCGGGCGTTGACGCCCGTACGGGCGTTTGTGGCGGGCGGCGACGGCACGTTCTCGTGGGTCGCCTCCGTCGTCGAGTCCCGCGGCCTGTCGCACGTGGCGCTGGCGCCCATCCCGCTCGGCTCGGGCAATGACATCTCCCGGGCGCTGGGGTGGGGCATCAAGTACCCGGGCGCGGCGGCGCTGCCCACCCTCGTCGAGTACCTCCGCGGCCGTGGGGTGGTGCGGGAGCGCCTCCTCGACGTCTGGCGCGTGTCCGTCACGGGCACCGCGTCGGTGGCGTCGTCCACGTCCATTGACGTGGACGGGGCGTCGCACACGGCGCGGCCGGTGATGGTCAACTATATTAGCTTTGGGGTGGACGCGGCGGTGGAGTTGGCGTTTAACGAGAAACGCTGGCGCCACCCAGAGCGGTACAAGACGCGCGGCGGGAACCTCACCGCCCACCTGACGCTCGGCGCTCGGCACGTGCTCGTCGGCTCCAAGTTCACCACCGCCGACTTTCTCGAGTCGGTCACCGTGGACGGGGTGGAGGTGTCGGTCCCCCCCCGCACCCAGTCCCTAATTGTGCTTAACATCCCGTCGTACGGCGGAGGGACCCAGCCGTGGGGCTTCCCCACCCCCCGCGCCAGCCGCCGCCATGGCCACACGCCGATGAGTGTGGATGACGGGCGGTTTGAGGTGCTGGCGCTCCCCAACCTCACGCACTACACCCTCATGCGGCTGCGCGTGCCGGCCATGCGGCTGGCACAGGGGCGGGTGGCAGAGGTGCGGCTGCGGGAGGGCGTCCGCACGCCTGCCCAGGTGGATGGCGAGCCGTGGGCGCAGCACGGGGGGGTTGTAACCATCCGCGCGGGCACGGGGGGCCAGGAGGGGGGCAACGAGGGCCGCACCGGCGGGCAGGTCGCCGCCGTACCGGGGCCGCGGTGGCACGAGCGGAGGCGGGCGAATGCCAAGTTCAGCATCACGTAACCGCGTGCGGGGGGGGGGGGTTGGGGGCGGCGACGGGGCGGCTGGGCAGGAGCGGAGCGGGCTGCGATTGATGTCGCTGCTGTTGCCTGGATGTGCTGCCTCTCACGGTGGCGCACCTCGTTGTCTGTCGAGCATTTCTCTTTGCCTTGTCCGAAGACGGCAGCGCGGCTGTGCGCAGCCAACGAACCCTATGAGCAGGGAGCATCTGCTCGACGACATCCTTGGTCTACACGCGCTGCACCCGTTGCCAAACGGCTCTATTCTGCTTCCCTGGGCGTCTTCTCACTCGAATGGATTGCACCCCCGCCGGCGCGACGCGCGGGACCCCAGCAATCATGTGTTCCATCTGGTGGGTGGCTCCTTGCTGACGTGTCCTCGCCTCTCCCGGTTCTGTTGTACGAGTGCGCTCGTCTTATGATGTGATATGTCATCATATCCGACGGATTGGCGTCCCACCGCTCGACTGGGAGACAGGGTCCATCGCCCCGAAGGCGGGGATTCGGGGTGGCATCACCACTCTGATGGCCTTTCTCGACCTCGGGCGGCACTGTGTTTCCACCCCCCCCTTTTTTTTTGTCTTTCAAACAGACGTCCCGCGCACGCTGCCCTCTAAAAAAGACCGCTGTCCAACACCCTCTCCGAACTCTACCCAACACAATATCTCAGCAATGCCCAAATAGACAAGGACTCGCAAGAATAGAAAAAGAAAGAGACATCAAGACGTAACCAGCACGGGCCACAGCAAAAACAACTGTACACTTGCAGCAACCCGACACCGATACGCTCTGGTCGCACCGCCCCCACAAGCCTCTCCAGCTCTCCGCCGTCAACCACCGCTGAGGGGGAGCTTGCCTAATGGCCGCGCCCGGCCCTCAACCCCAATAACCATGTACCGGGCAGTGGTGGTGGTGAGACGCCCGTGGCCGGCACGCGGCGCAGTGGCAGGTTGTTGCCACCGGCCGTGCAGGCTGGCACGCAGCGCAGTCGCAGGTCGACGCTGCCGGCCGTTTTGGCCGGCACACGTCGCACCCGCAGCCGTGGTCCTTGTCGTCCGTTGAAGAGGTGCCTCCTTCCATCTCCTTTGCCCGGGCGGATGCGGCCTTGGCCGCCGCGGAGAGCGCCTTGTAAATGTGAGGCGTCGTCTCGTCCTCGTACGCCTCCCAAAAGGTGGCCGCAGCGCTCTTGTAGTTCTTGACCGCCTTGGTGTGCCACGACGCATCACTGTCGGCGTTGTCGTTCCACCACTCGTCGCAGCGAAAGGCAAAGCGGGCGTCAATGAGGCCGGCCTCCACCTTGGAGGGGCTCTTCGCATCGTCCTCGTGGGCTTCGAGGTGGGACAGCCACTTGGCCGCGGGGCGGCCCATGGTGAGAGGGAGGGACAGGGGGGGGAAGGAGGTGGGGTGAATGAGAAGCTGGGGAGGGAGGATGGAGAGGGTAACCGGGAGTGCGCGGCCGTAAGTGGATGCGAAGGCGGGGGCGGGGAAGGCGTCGACGGAAAAGCGAGGAAAGAAGGCGTGTGCGTGGAGGAGGCCAAGGAAAGTGAGGGCGTGAGAGAGGAGAGCGCTTAAGATGCGAAGGGATGGAGACGGGTCGGTGGAGGAAGCTGTCTGGTGGCAAGCTGTTTTATATGGCATCGACGCCCACTCCACGGCCGCCCTCAGCGTGGCATTGTAATTGCGCAGGCACTTCGAAACCTTGTCATGGCGATGAACCGCCCCAAACCCCTTCCAGCAGCACGTTTTGCGGCACCTCCTGCGTTGTACATGCGAGCGAAGACGATCACTGTACAACGCGGCACACCTCCGTTGGTGGCCCAGTACAGTACAGCAGGGCTGACGATGGCCAATGGAAGCTGTGCACACGGACAGCTTCTTCCCACCCATCCTCTCCCCCCGCCCCAGCAACGCCACAGCGGACCCGCTCGCCCACAACGTTGCTGACAACACCGCTGACTGGCTTTTCAATGGACCGGCGAGTGTGGCGAGCGAGACAGGTCCGCAGAAGCGGACCACTGAGGGCATCCCTGAAGGGGTGGTCCGCCAGTTCGCAACTGGCGGACCGCTGCAGTACTGTAGGCTTGTAGAAATGGGCACACGCCCACCTGCAATGTGACGCGCTCGCTCTCGGCGGGTGGCAGAGACTGCAGTACAGCGAGACCGATGCAGCCTTGCTGTCCCCACTTGGTCAGCGACCCCTGATCTCTCGTGGGAGGGAGGGGGGAGGGGTGGCAGAGTGTGTCGGAAATCTACGCCGAAATTTGGCGACCAATGGCGGGGGCCTGCCGCGCCGCTCTGGGAGAGCCGCAGCATAGATGGCTGCTGCTGCCCTCGTGGCAGACACCGCGGAAACGACGAGAACCGCCGGCAAAAATCCGCGCAAGCGCCCCCACTGGTGGTCTTTCACCCCATGCCGATCGATTTTCGAGGAAGCCCGAGGTCGGCATCGGCCCGTCAGAGCGGTCCACCTCTTCGTTTTTCCTTTTTCCCAGCTACCGCAACAGCACTGACACTGCGCTCCCACGCTTGTCCTTCCCGCCGTTCGTGCCCTCTGTGGTCCCTGAGGCAGACGCCCCACAGCCGTATGCGGTGGACCCCCCGGGCGAGCGCTCGCCACGCGACGCGGCCGCGTTGAAAGAGAAAGCGTCTCCTGGCCAATGTGGGGGTAAACGATGTGAGGCTGGAAGTGGACAGGTGCCTCGCGGCTCTTTCCCGGCGAGAGTCCCTCTTCTGGCCGGACGGCGGCTCGGGCGGCTCGTCTGGCCAGCCGGCTCGCCGACAAAGGTTGACGGAACAGGCGGTCCCTGTTGGCGCGTGCCGGTGGGAATCAATCCGGTGGAAGAGGAGAGGAGAGGAGGTTTGCCAACATCAACCTCAACCTTTTTCGCGACCGCCTCGATCACAGGCGCCCCCGCCGCCTCCATTCTGTAGCTGTCTTGGGGGCTATCTGCTTTCTCGGCACAAAGGCTCCGGGGGGGGCCAATCAACGCAGATGGCACGGGCGATGAACCGTCATATTCATTCAGATGCAGCGCGGTGTCTCATCTTTTCCACAATCACACCCTCCTGCGCCACGGCTCTCGCAGAGAGAGGGCGGACCTGGAGGGGAGGACATCACGATGTTGGCATCTTGTGACCAGGTTCCACCTGCGCTGCAGGAAGTCTGCTGAGGTGCCACAGGTGGGGTGCGGTGTGACGCCTCACCTCACGCCGGGTGTGGGGGGCCGATCAGTATGGCTCCCACGATTTTCCTGTCGTTCACCCACCCGCATATTCATCTCCGCTGGGTGACGCGCTGCTTCGGGCCCCGAAATTGGAGAGTCGCGGAGATTTGAGAGCAGACCGGCGTGCAGCACCCCATGTCCGTCAAGTGTCAGGGTCTTTGACAGCCGGTACGTAGTTGCCTATCGTAAACCGCACAGAAGAGGCGACGCCATGCCATGAAACGCGGCCCTGCATGATTCGTGGCACGTGGCTGGCGGTCTGGGTGGACTCGGGCTGCGCCGTGGTTGCACAAGAAAGAACGGCTCGTATGCTTTGACCCTCGAGAGAGCGCTGGAAGGAGGCCCCCTTTCAATGTGGCTGGACAAGATTTCTTCGGCCATGTCAACAAGGCGTTTTCCGCCAGCTGTCAAGCCATGTGCCCGTGCGGGTCAGCAAAGAGGCGTTAGATTGGCCGGGAGGGACGGATGTCGTGCATGCAAACTCAAATCTTTGCACGAGCCAAAGATTCGCAAGGGGCAACAAGGAACGCGTTTTCATCTGTGGGGACCCCGGGTTCACATGCGGGACATCACCTGTGGGGGCTTCCGACGGCGTTGCGACAACGGACCGCCAAAAGACGTGACTTCTCCGCACCACGTGGGTGCTGTGGATGCTCTCCAGCCCGCCGAAGGAAGAAGATTCGCCGTTCCGATTGGCCTGTTTGTTTGGAGGCCATCGCCATGGCACATCTCGAGGTCCTCTCTTTCGCACTGCCGAGGTGTTGGGATGGAGAAAGATGGTAAGCCCAGTCGCGACCCCCAGTGGGCATCTCTCAGTGGGACCAACCACTGGCAAGGAAACCCTTGCCGCGGCGCGCGAGTGGCCAGTTTGATCTTCGCGAGGAGCTGCGCGCTGGCCCAATGAGGGAAGACGCTTGAATATCCATTTTCACGCCTCCGTGGAGTAGCGTCACGTATGTAGCGCCCGTCATGCTGGCACCTCCCGCACCCGACTGCCCCCAACCTTGTCAAGAGGTGCGCGCTGGTGGAAGTTGGGGCGGGGTGTTTTGACAGGGTCCCCCAGGCGGGCATTGAGGGCGCCTCGTCAGTCCAGCACGCAGTATAAGAAGGGCGACCAGCACATCAGTTCCATCCACACGCTGGCTCCTCTCCTGACCAGCCTTCCATCTCGCGGACGCCCACCTTTTGCCTTAGTCCACTGCCCCCTCTCCGCGACCGGCCGCGCGCGCACGCCCCGGGACGTTCAATCGCCCCCCTCCTCGCCAGTCCTTGGTGCTGTGTCCCCTGTGACCACCTTCCCCCCCTCCCGGTTCCGTTCCAACCCCTTCCTCCTCCTGCCTTCCCCTTTTGTTTCCCCCCTCCCTTCCAAGTTCCCTCTCCCCGCTCTTCACCATGGTCCGCCCTGCCGGGAACTGGTTGAGCCACCTCGAGGCGCACGAGGACGACGCCACCACCCCTGCCAAGGTCGAGTCTGGTCTCATTGACGCCCGCTACGCCCGCAGCTGCGACGAGTGGTGGGCCGACCATAAGGACCCCGACGGCTCGTGGCACACCGAGGCGGTGGACAATTACAAGAGCGCCGCGGCCACCTTGTGGGAGGCATACGAAGACGAGACGACGCCCCACATCTACAACGCGCTCTCGGCGGCGGCCAGGGCTGCGACCGCGCGCGCGGCCGAGCTGGAAGGCGACGACGGCGCGTGCGACTGCGACGCGTGCCGCGCGGCGCGGGGGGCCGAGTCGGCGTGCGACTGCGAGGCGTGCCGGAACAACTGCCCGGTGCACGGCCATCGGGGTTGAGCGCCCGCGCCGGCCGCCGCGACTGCAGGGCCGTGGGATGGCAGCCGCACGGGCAGCCCCCCCCCCGCCCGGCGGAGGGTGAAGGTCGGGGCGGGGGCGGCAGGGCCAAGAGTGGGTCAGTGTTGAGTGCTGCATGTACATAGCTTCCGTGCTCCTGGTGGCTGGTGGGGGGGGCGGTGCGGGTTTGCGCTGTTTTTTTTTATTCGTCGTTGTGTACAGATAGAGAGGGGATGTGCCGGTTGGTCGGTGATTTTGTTGCTAGCGAAGTGTGCGAGGGACGTCGTAAGCGAAAGACAAAAAAAGATACAAAAGGGTGAGGAAAAAGCATCGCACGGCCGAGCCCGCGTGCACGCCAAACAGACAGCCGTTGGGGTGGGGGCCGACGTCGACCTCTCTCCCAGGGTACTGCCCCTCCACAAAAAAAAAAAAAAAGCCGCGCCAGAACAGCCATTGTTCCCGGGCGCGGGGCAGCGAGTGCGCGCCAGTGGGGACGCCGCCCTCCCCCTCTAACGCGAAGCGAGACGGGCTTGCCCATCCAGCGGCGTGCCGCCGCCACAACCCGCATGCGCGCGCGCGGCGCCCCACCTGCCACATCCGCGCCCACGGGGTTGGCCAGGCCCGTTGGGTGGTCTGGAGGAGGTGTTCGCCCACCGGCCGGGGATGGCCACCCCTGGGTCACACCCCCCCCGCCACCCACCACTGCAGCCGCGGCTGCCAGCACGCCCCGTCGGTTGGTGGGTAGCGACGGGGAGAAACGGACCCTCCACCGCCGCTGCCACTACCGGGCCGCCGTCGCAAAACCCACCCGTGGTAGCTAGGGGGGGGAGAGGGGGGAAGTAACCCCGCGCGCGTATCGTCAACGCGCAAAGCGCGCGGCGCAGCGCAGTGCAGCGCGGCGCGCAGTTGAAGTGTCGTCGAGCGCGCCGGAAGCAAAGTGGGCACCCAAAAAACAACGGGGCCGCCGCCAGGGAAGTCTGGTAGATGCCGCGGGGACGGCGGCTCCCCTCCCCCCCCACGCCCTCTGCCACTCCCTTGAGATCGCGACGCCTTCCAACCCGCCTACACGGCGAGCACCTCGACGAGCAGCGCCAGCAGCAGCAGCGGGGGGTCGTAACCCCCCCCAGCACCCACCCCAGCGCCCCTGCCCTCTCGGGCAGTCTCAGAGTGTCCACCCCCTGGGAAGCCCCCTCCCCCCCCCCCAGAGGCGTCCGCGCCCCGCCCCCCGCGCCCACACCCCTTCACCTCCCAGCGCGGGGGGGGCGGCGCAAAGCGCCACCCCCCCCCCCCCCGCCATGGACGACCATGTAGCCGCCGCCGGCGAGCGGCGACGCCACCACCCCCCCCGCGTCCACGACAGCCCCGGCGGCGGCAGTGACCACCAGCAACACCCGCGCGCGGACGCCGGCAGACGGCGCAAAGGAGAGGGTGCCCCCGCCGGCGGGAACGGACAGCCGGTGGACGAGCGCCCACGGACGGCGGGTGACCGCCACCTCCACCCACGCGGGGGGGTCCCGCACCGACCCGCCCGCGGCAGGCAGGGTGGCGGCAGCGTCTGCCGCCGCCGCCGCAGCGTCCGCAGCACCGGCTGCATCCGCCGCGTCCGCCGTATCCACAGGGGCATCCGCGTCCGCCTCCACCTCAACGCCCAAAAAGTAGAGTCCCTCGTCCCCGTCTGCGTGGCTCACCGCGTGCACCATGGGCGGCCCGCCCGGGGGGACCGCATCAAACACCACCACCTGCCCCCGGCGGAGGGGCCACGGGTTCGGGGGCGTCACCGACTCCAGCGCCGGCCCCGCCAGGCGCTGCTCCACCGCCGTGGCGGTTGTGAGCACAGCGCAGATGGATGGGGCTGCGTGGGAGTGAAAGGAGGTGGCGCCGCCGGGCGGCAGGACGCCGCGGAGGAGCGTCAGGCCTCGGGTGGTGGCGAGCACCGCGTGCGCCGCGTCGTGCCGCCATGGCACGTAGGGGCGGGCGGGGGTGAGGGGGGGATGGGTGGGAGTAGGGGATGCCATGGCTTCAAAGTGAAAAAGGGAAAGGGGGGGGGGGATGGGAGGGTGGGGCAGGGCTCGGTAGACGGTGGGGGCGGGGGATGATGGCGGGTGTGTGAAGCAAGCATCGCCTTCCTGGTGGTCTGCGCTGCCACACGACAAGTGGGCTCAGCGGATCATATTGGCATCCCAACTCGAAAAGCGTATGCTTTCCGGGTTTGTTCTCCCCCTCCTTCCCTTTTGGGCTGGGGCCGTGGAGCACCGCGATGAGCCCCTCCCGCCGCGCCCTCTGCACCCACTTCGCCGCTGGGCAGACCCTCTCCTCGACCACAAGGGGCGATATGCTTGCCCCTGTCACCACCCCTGCCCTGTGAACCTGAACTTGACGTGTGTGTGGCGCCCCGACGTGTGTCGGGGCAGGCACATGCGTGAAAGGCCAAGGGTCACGACCGGGGCATTCCCCCTGGTCGGGATAGCCTGGCCCGGGCTCGGCAGCTGGCAGGGACTAAAGCTGTAGGGGGAGCAACTCAAGGGATGCTGGCGGACTCTACCCCCTCGCAACCGCTGGTCCTCGCAACCGGCACGACGGTGACCGCTTGGAGCGCCAAGTCTGCCGCCGACTGCAGGGCGGCGGGCCCCCACAGGGTGCCCCAGTGCAGCAACACCCGACGGCCACGCCCCCGCTGCCGTTGAACTTCGACAGCACCATGGCTCTTCCTGCATCGCCGGTCGCCGACCAGCTGGTGGACGAGCTCTCCCTCATCTCGGCGCCAGTTTGGTCGGGGCCGGATGGCTTTGCCAGGAGGAAGTCACCATGTGGCGGCACGTGACTACGCTGCCAGACGACAAGAAAGGGGCAGCCATGGGCATGTCCCTCACTGGTGTCGCCAGCACGACCTCCCGCAGCGTCAAGGTTGACGCCCTGCTCACCCCTGGCGGCCACATCAAGCTTCTTGACGTGCTACGGGTCGACTATGGCGGCAGCGAGGCTGTACGCGGCCTTGACTGCTACCGCAAGCTAACCGCTCTCCGTTGCGGCAACTGGACGATGGAGGAGTGAGTACCTGGAAGCCATGGGGATTGCCTTGGCAGAGTGCCACGCCAACGGTTACACGTTCTCGGCAAAGATGTCGTCCGCCATCCTTCTCCACCAGGCCGGCCTCACCAAGCATGAGGAAGCCAAGACCTTCGCCGCTGCCTCGGTCAACACCATCGCCGACACCACCGGGCTGAGCGCCTTGAGCACGGCGCTCCGCGACCTCTGGGGCGGCGGCAAGAAGCCCTCCCAGACCGGGGGCCCCGCTCTGGTGACCATCAACAAGGCGGAGCACCATGCACTGCTTGCTCGCCGCATTGCGCCGCCGCCTCGTACTCCCGGTCGCCGAGACACTGCCCCCCCCCCCCCCGCCCACCCCATCAAGCGGGGAATTACCCACTGGCCGGCGCACTTCCCCCCTTCCCCCCGCATGCGGCCCACAGCGGCGAAGGAACAGGTGAAGAGACACTATGGCGGCGCGAGAGCCCCTGCTCCGCAAGTGCTCGCCACGCGGCGGCCCACGAGCGGCGTCGCGAGGCGCGCTGCTGCCAATGTCACCCCCGCCCCCCCCGTTGTCGACATGATTTGTCGAGCGGGCAGCGGCGCACACTGCGGCGACCGCTGCGGCACGAGCGGCACAATGCGCCACACGGGTGGCGGTCAGGGGGGTGCCCTCCGCGGCGACCCCGTTGGCGTCGGGGCATGTGCTGATGGCGGTCCGGCGGCGGTGCAACGGGCCCTCGTGGGGTGGTCCTCGCGGGGAGTGGCGCTCCAGGATGGGGGCGCGTCTACGGCGTGGGACCGTGCCGCGGGCGAGGCGGCCCGCCGCCCCACCCGCGGGTGCAGTGGGTGAGGGGTTTGGCGCGGCGGCCTTCCGCAGCGCTGAAGCGCGCGCCGTTGGTGTGGCGGGGGGTCGGAGATTCCCAACGCGCAGGCGCCGCCTGCGGGTGTCGGGCTTCCTCGAGTGACGGCCGGCGCGCCCTGTGGGGGGTGCGGGTGGCGACTGGACGTGCCTGTGGTTGGACCACAAGGGGGGAAGGGGGGATGGGGGGGGAACGGCGCGATACCATTGCATCCCACCAGAGGTGACCGGCGTGGCAGCGGGGGTGGTGGCCGACGTGATGCCGGTGGCGGCGTGTACAGTACATGCTGGAGCCCGGCGCTGATGCTCAGATAGGGTTGGGGGGGGGGACGGCGGGCTCTTGCGAGGTGTGGGGAGCTTCAGTCCAACGAGACATGCAAGCGCTGGCTGGCGGGGGCTCCCTGTCGAGTGGACTGGCCGGGGCAGGTTGACTAAAGCTCTGAAAAATACAGTAGCATGAAAAAAGAATAGCCCGAAGCCTCCACAGCCAACCAGCTGGCTGCAGCTGGCGCGCACACGCCCCGCTCGTCGAGGCTCCCCGATGCTTTGACTTCTCGCGCGGGCATGTGGCCTCATGGGGCCCAGCTACCTACCTGCTGCCGGGCCCCATAGGCGCGTGCCCCCACAACCGGACGCACGGCCTTGTCGCTACTGGGCGCGCTTGCTGCAGCGTTCCCGTCTCCCTCTTGTCCCGTCATCACTCACTGTCACACTGTTGCTGCGGTGTCCCTCGTCGATGCGTTGTCCGTCGCTGATCCCCTTCCCCGGCTGGTCCCCCGGTACTTTCGCTCCCGTTGCTGCGTCCGCCGTTGCGGCGGCCGCCTCCCTATCCCCTCTGTCCGTCAATCCCCCCGTAGGCCCGTGTGCCCGGCTTCCTCCTGCCCCTCCCCCCCCCACCCCTCTTTCCCACCCTCCACCGCCCGTCCTCTCACTGGGCCAAGGATGGCGTCCCCGCCACCTGACCGCCTTTCAATCCCCTCTGCGACGCTGCTGGACCTCCCCGACGAGCTGGTACAGATGGTGGCCGCGGCGTGCCCCCCTACCGTCCTGTTCGCCCTCGCCGCCACCTGCCGTCGCGTTCGGGCGGCCGCCGCGGCGTCGATGGGGCGCGCCACCACCGCCACCATCGTGGACGGACTGGTCTACCTCCACCGCCCCCGCCCGCCGCCGGGCGCAGTGGCGCCGGCGCCGCCGGCGGTGGCGAGCAGGGGGGCGGCGGCGGCTGCGACGGCCGAGGTCGCCACCGCCGACGCTATGTGGGGGGGCGACGGCCTCCTCTGGCCTGCCGCCTCGGCAGAGGCGGTGGAGGCGTGGGTGCCTGGTATGGGCACCGCGGCCTCCCAATGGGCGGGCCGCCTTGCCCGGCTGCCGTGTCCGGCGGCCGTCGCTGCGTCGCTGCGCGGCCAGCTGGCGCGCCTTGGTGTTGGCGGCGTGCGCCTGGGGAAGGGGGGCGTCGGCTGGGCGGCGCTGTGCCTCCTCGGCGGCACCCCGCCGCTGCCGTTGCGCCGCGTGGCCCTCCATGGCGAAGCGTTTGCGGCGCTGGTGCTGAGCCACTCGGCCGGTGACTCGCCTCTGACACCACTGGAGCCCCCCGGCGGGGAGGGGTCCTGTGCCGCCGCCCCCACCGCCGCCGCCACAGCCGCCGCTGCGGCTGCCGCAGCCCCTTCCCTCCCACCCACCCTCGTGCAGCTGTCCTTGGACGTCCGCCCCCCCTACCTGTGGCCCGGCGGCGTCACGCTCGGCCTCGAACCCCTGTCCCTGCCGTGGGTGTCGGCGGTCGCGCTGCCGCCGCTGCCAGCCCTGCGGGTGCTGGCGGTGGCGGCGCGCGGGCTGGACGCGCGGGCGCTGGCGCCGATTGGCATCCACTTTCCGCGCCTCGTCAGCCTTTCCCTCACCGGCTCGGTGCGGGGCGGTGACGGCGGCGCGTTTGGGCCGCTGGCGCTGCCGGCGCTCCCCGCGCTGGCGCATCTCCACCTGGGCCTCTGCCACTGCCCGCCAGCGGCGGGGGTGGTCGCCCTGTACGCCCACCGGCGGCTGGTGTCGCTCGACCCCGCGTACGATACGGAAGACCTGGACGCGGTAGTCGCTGACGTTGCCACCGTCGCGGCGCTCCCCGCCGCCCTCACCCTGTCTGCCACCGACGTCGACGCGGGCGGGGCGGTGCTGGCGCTGCGCCACCACCCGCACCCTGGCACGCTGGTGGCCCTCCGCCTCAGCCTCAATGGGTGGGGGGAGGTGGGCCCGCTCGTGGCCACCCTCGACGCCGCCTTCCCGGGCCTAACCAGCCTGGGCATTGACCTGTACGGTGACGGCGTGGAGGGGGGGGTGACGGTCTGGCCGCCATCCCGACTCACCCGCCTGTCCCTGTGGGTGCACGACGACGGGGTAGCGGCAGACGAGCCGGTCGCAGCGGTCACGGCGTGCGCCGTCGCAGCGGCCACACTCACCCACCTGGCGGTTGAGGCGGACGCGGCGCTGGCGCCTGCCACCGTGCAGGCGCTGCGCCGACTGCGCCGCCTGCGGGTGCTCACCCTGCGCATGCGCTTCGACCCCGCCTCGAGGGCGGCCCACCGGCGCGCCCACGAGCGGGAGGTGAGGGCAGCCGCGCCGGCCGCGGCCGTGTCCGTCTTGTGGGAGGGGGGCAAGGCGATGGCGGTGATGGCGGCGTGAAAACGCAAAAGAGCGGTTGGCCCTCTCGCGGCAGCCAGCTGCCCGTCCCCAATCCCCCCCGCGCCCTCCCGGCGGGTGACTGTCCACGCAGCGCAGTGCCGATGGCGGGCTATTTTTTTTCACGCGACTGGGGCGGCCGCGAGGCGGTCACGCGCCCGCCTTCCCGTGGTCGCCCTCTCCCATTGCTGTGCCCCTCGGCCTTGGCACGCGGAGGTTTGGGCAGACTGGACGCTGTCCCTCTGCCAATCAACACGCCACCCGGGCACGGGTAGCTGTCGTCCGCCCTGGCCACCGTGGGAGACTGGGTCTGACAGACTCCCTCCCCCCAACCCCCAATATCTATCCATCGCTTGCTCCCGTCTCGAGCAACCGCGTCGGCGCGTTTTGCCGCCGCGACCGCGGCGGCCGCGGCGGCCACCCGGCCGCGTGTGCCCACGTCCAGCGGCCGCCGCTCCTTTGGCCATCCGCCCCCGTCCGTGTCTGGGCGGGCATCTGTTTGTATACGGACGGGAAACCCACGGGTGGGACACTACAATGCCCAGTTGGGGCGGCCGTGGTTCAGGGGGGCGCACTAGCAGCTCCCTTTGCATCCCCTCCCTCCCTCTTCGCCCCCTCCCTCCTCTTCCTTTGAACAGCAAGCGTGTACCCAGCGGTCGGTCGTGGGAGCAAGGGCGTTGAGAAAGAAAAAATATTACCGTCACCCTTCGGCAACTCAAGGGCGGAAATAGAGAAAGAATGAGGGAAAGAAAAGGAGGAACAAAAACAAAAGAAAAAGAAGGGGAGGGGAGACCGCCACGCCACCGCAAAAGAACGCACACACAACACAACACACACACACAACACACACACACACACACACACACACACACATCATCAACAACAACAAGAATGACAGATGAAGAAAAAAAAAGAGGTGGGGTGGAGGCGGGAGCATCAACGAATGCATGCACCGCGTCGACGAGCGCATGCACACCCCACGAGTCAACGAGTGTGCAGACACCACCGACGTACCAACGCACTGGGAGGCGCGGCGAGCGACAGTGCTGTGGTCCACTCCGCCCTGCAGCTGCGCTGCCCGCCGGGACCTGCCAAAATGATGGCAAACGTGAGCCGGCAGGCGGCGCGCGCCCTCCCTCCCCCCCACTCGCCCCTCCAGCTCCCCCCGCCCCCCCGTCTCCCCGCACTCTGCTCCCCCACAGAGACGCAGCAGGCGTAGGCCCGCCACACCACCCCATCCCCATCCCTCCTAGACAGGGTGAGCGGCGGGCACTGGTGGCGCCGCTGTCGCCGCGGGCGCACCCGCGGCTGCCGCACCGCCACCGCCGCCGCCACTAGGGCCTGCCCCGCCGCTGCCGCTGCCGCTGCCGCCCCCGTGGCCGCCGTGGCCAACGCCGCTGTGGTGGCCACTGCCGGCACCCCCCCCCACGCCTCTGAGTCTGCTGTAGTGCAGGTCGTCCGACGCCATCAGAGAGGCAAACTGGTCCGACTTGCGGATCCAAATTTGGATCTTCGCCTTAGGGAGCGTCGACCGGCCCTCCTCGCGCATATCGACCAGAGATGTCTCGATGCCTAGGAGGGAGGGAGGTGTGCCATGCGTTCAAGAGAGCAGCAAGCAACAAGCCACGGGCAGATTCAGAAGAACAGCGCCGACGTTAGCAACAGCGCCGGCCGAGCGACCCCCTAGGGGCGGCTGACACGCACGCGAACAACGGAGCGGGTCACTATCTCTCTCATCTGCGTCCCGCACATCACAGCTCCTTCATTCCAGGAAGCACAGCAGTGGTCCAGCAGCAGGCGCAACTAACGTACGGACGATGTCCACATAGCCCGACGACTTCAGAATCTCGGCGACCGTCACCACCGTCGTGACAGCTGTGGGAAAAAGCACACAGAGCACGGCGCAGAGCAATAAGCATCAGAGTCACGGTCGCAAGCAAGCGCAAACGTCAGAGCAACACGACATTGGGGAAGAAACGACGGGTTAGTTGAGCTGTGCTCTGCTAGTCCATGGAGGCCGCCTCCGGCGACGACCGCCCCAGCCGAAGTTCTCAAGCGCAGCAGATCCACATCAGCCGGACCACCGCGACCGCGCACACCCAACGCCACCGCGCCGCCGAGACGCCATGCCCCACACACAGCCCACATCACAGCGACCGGGGTGCGCGTGCCCGCCCCTCCCTCCCACCGGCCGCTGAACCCCCCTGTCCAGTCTCACCCACCTCGCCGCTGACCTTATCCCTCGCTCATCCCATCCCCCTCCACATGCCACCCTTTCGCAGCGACAACTCAAGCGTGTCGCCCGCCACGTTGTCCCTCCACTCCCCCAAGTGCAACATACCCAGGCCAAGGCCACTCAGCTCCACCTCCTCCTCATTTACCAAGAACTTCTTAGCAAGGCCGATGAAAAAGTTGAGCGGCCGCTTTTCCCGCGACACCTGGATGCGGTTCCGCGGCCGCGCCGGGTCTGCACCAGCGGCCCCTGCAACGCCTGCCGCCGTGGCCACCGCAGGCGCCCCCGACGCCGCCCCGGCAACCGGCTGGACCACCGCCCCCGCCGGCACTGCCACCGCCGGCGAAGGCACTGCCACTGCCGGCGCCACCGCCACGGGCACAACGACGGGCACTACCTGCGGGGCGGCCATGCCGCCCGTATCTGTTGCCGGCGGGGTCGCCTCCCCCGCCGCCGTGGGCTCCAGTGTCGTCGCCGCCAGCCTAGCAGTCACAGCGGCGGTTGGCTCAGGGGCAGGTGCCTCGGCGGGCGCGCGCTCCGACATGCCTCGATCCAACGGCGACGCCGTAAATGTTCCCTAGGGCGTCGACAGCGACAGGAGCGAGAAGAAGGAAGGAGACCGCGACGAGGAGGGGGACAGACAAGCCAGTCCACGGGGAAGTATGTCAGACGTGCGGCACAAGAAAAAGCCGAGGATGGGCTCTGCAAGGGGAGTACGGAGTCACGACGAGCGACCACCAGACTGGAAGGGCTGTCAGGTTCGCCACCCACCACGGCAGCCGGTGCTGCTCCCCACAGGCGCGGCTCAACCTCCGATCACTCGCCGGGTGCACGAGACATGTGCGCTCAGCCAAACGCCCCGCTGTCACACCCACCGCGGCTGCTTCTCGTTGCCGCCGCCGTCGCCTCTGCCGCTGCCACCGCTGCCGCCGCCGCCGCCGCTGCCACCACCGCCGCCGCCCCAGCCGCCGCCGCAGCTGCCTCAGCCGCCGCCGCCGCAATCGCTGCTGCCGTCACTGCTGGCACCAACCCCACCCCCCCAACCGGCTGCTCCTGCTGGCCGCCGACAGGAAAAGCCCGTTGCCCACAGACCCAACAGGTCGCCCGCGGCCGCTCAGGAAGGTCTGAGCTTGAGCGTCAAGATCGAAAAGGGCAGGTGGGGGGGGGGGGGGGGGGGGGGGGGGGGGGGGGATGGGCGCCTGCTCAGACCGCCGGTCGCTGCGCGGTAAGGACGGCGCGGACACTGCCTGCGCCAGTCTCCCCCGTCTCGCCGCGTCCCGTCCCCCCCTCCACCTCCCGGCGCTGCCGACCCCCGGTCTTCCCTGACCGCCGCTACCCGCCACCGCCCGCCGCCGCCCGCCGCCACCCTCCTTTCCCCTCCCCACCGGTGAGGCGCGGGTGCGAGCGAGCGAGCGCCGCTCCCCGGAATGAGCTGGCAAATGTGTGGGGGGGGGGGGGAGCGCTCTCGGGGGCTCACCGAACACACGCGGCCGGCGCGCGCGCTCACATCGGCGAGCTGGGTGGCACAGGCACACGGCGCCGCGGGGGACGGGGGTCTCTCAACAGCCAGCCCCCCCCCGCGACCAGGTGCGCCTGGCGGTGAAGAAGAGCTCCGGGGGGCGTGTGCCGGCACCAGTGGCTGGCGGGGGGATGCGATGGGGGCCAGGGGGATACAACGGGCCAGGGCGAGGTGGGAGGGGGGGAGGGGTGGGGAGGGGGGGGGGGGGGAGGTGGGGGCGGGGTCAGGGGATGGGGATGGGCGGAGATGGGAGCGTGGAGCCGACGAGGGGTATGCACCGCAGCCCGAGGGCGCCGCATGGGGGTGATAGGAGGGGATGGGCGGCCGGGGGGGTGCCGGCGAGCGGTAGCCGCTGGCCTGGCGGGGGCGGGGAGGAGTGTGCCCCCCCCGTGAGCGGCGAGAGGATTCGCCGAGGAGCGACCCCATCGGCGGATGGGAGCCTCCGGGAGGCTGCGGCTGGCGCGTGGGAGGGGGGGGAGAGGATGTGGGGGGGCGGCGAGGGGGTGGTGGGGGGAGGGCGCCCGCTGTGTGGGGGGGAACAAGGGAGCCGGGGGGGGCGCGCGCCGCCGTTCCACCCCCGCGGGGTCGCTGGGGTTGCCGGTCCGGAGGTGTGAGCTCGCAGATCTCTTGTGGGCTCCACAACGGGGGGGTGGTCGCGCCTGTGGGAGGGGCCCCCGCCCAATCACCGGCCGCCACTGTCTGATGGCTGACCCTCCCTGGGGGGGCCACGTGGGCGCCCCGAGACGGCAACGACCGGGCCGCGATCCTGTCATCATCGGGGGGGGGCTATGTCTGGACGGAACGTGGCCTTGTCAAGAATTCCGTATCTGGACGCGTGCGGGGGGGCGGGAGTGGGTGACGTGTGGTTGGGGGGGGGGTATTTACGCAGACGCGGTAAAAATCTTGCCAAGTCATCCGTATATGCCCAGCGGATCTGGTCTGCGTCGCACAGCGGAGCGAAGCCCTTGCAAGCTGGCCGCCCGTTGGCCACGGCGCACGGCCAAGTCGACGAGTCGACGTCGGGAACCGACGTCGGCCAGGCGGCGGTCGCAGCCGCTGGTTTGGCATTCGCCGCTCCCTCTTCCCCTCCTCCTCTTCCTCTACCTCTCCCCCCCCCCCCCACTCACAACAGCTATGGGCGGCGCCGAGCTGGGCCCCCCGGCTTTCCTCCGCGGCGTGGCCGTCGCCGGTACCGCCGCGGCGGTCGTCCTCTACTTGGCCTACCACCCGCCGCCGCCCGCAGGGGCGCCGCCTCACGTCTTTTCGGGGGTACGCAAGGGCGGGTGGTGGGGGAGAGGGCACTGGGCACGAGGGGGGGGGCGGGGGGAGGGCGGGGCGGGGGGACGGTGGCAGGAGACCACCCCCTCGCTGATGCGCAACGGGGAATTGACTCGCCACCCGTGCTCGCTCTCCCGGTTGGTCCTCTGTGTTGACGGGCGGGCTACCCGACGTCGGGCGGCTTTATCGGCGGGCGCCTTCCTCCCCTTCCATGTACTTTCTGGCTTCCTGGCCTTGCACGGCCTGTGCAGCTGCAGCAGCTGTTGTCACGGGTGCGGCTGTCGGCCGAGCCGCCGCCGTCGCCGCCGCCGCCGTCGACAGCACCGCCGCCGCCGCCGCCACCGCCGTCCTCACCGCCGCCGCCGGCGGCAGTGTAAAGAGACACGTCACGGATGTTGGTCGGCAGCGCCGCCTCCTACTGCTTTTCATGCCCGCCCGTCCCCTTTGTTTCCATCCGCCGCGTCGTCTGGTCAGGCCAGCGGCCGCTGTCGACCTGTGCCCCCATTCCCACTTGTCACCCCCCCCCCCCCGTTTCCCCCTCCCAGAGCGCCGCAGTCTGCGTTCAACCGCGCCTCGTGCGGCTCCGTGCCTTGGCCACCCCTCCCCCCTTGACGCCGCCCCCCCCCCCTGCAGTCACGGCGCCGCCGCGGCGCGGCACACCCGCCGCGGCCGCCGCCGTGGCCCCCGCCGGCGGAACGGGCGCCCGCCGAGACGGGCTGGCCGGTGGCTTGGCGGCGTCACCCTCCCCCGTGGACGGCGCCGCCGTCTCGCCCGCCGGTGGCGGGGCGACAGGCGCGTCGACGGCGGCGGCGGCGGCGGCGGCGGCGCTCCCCCGGCCTCGCCAGTGCCGTGGGCGCGCCGCCTCGGCGTTGGCTGCCGCCGGCGGTGGGGTTGCCTCGTCCTTCTCCCCAGCCACCCCCGCGGCGCCCCCCCGGGAGCGGCCCCCGCGCGACCTGGCGCCCCTCCCCCCCCCCCTCTTGGCGCCCCCCCCCCCCCCCCCATACTTGGCCTCCAACGACGCGACCATCTGGTCAAAGCCACCAGACCGCGCCGCCGCCCGCGCACGCAGTGCGGCGACCAGGCTCGTCTCGGTGGCGCCCGCGCCCCCACCGCCGCCGCCACCGTCGCCGTCGGCGAAGGCTCCATCGCCAGTGCGCGGGGCTGCGGGCCGCCGCCGCCGCCGCCGTGGTGCGGCCGCGGCGCGCGCCAGCAACGCCCCCCGCACCCCCGCGTAGGCGCCGTCCGTATCGACGACCGACCCGTCGGCGAGCGCCGCGTCAATGACCGCCACGTAGCGCCCGAGGTCCGACTCCTCCCCGTACGGAATATACTCAATAATGTCAGCGACGGCGCCGCGGCGGCGGGTAAAGTGGGTAGTCACGTCCGCCGCCTCCTCCGCCGACCCCACGTACGTGCGCTCGTACGCGGCGATACTCTCCGCCGTCACCTCGGCCACACGGGAGCGAAAGTAGGAGTAGAGGTCGGCGGGAACCCCGCCGGAGCCACCAAAGAGGCCGTCCAGCCCGTCCCCGTCGGCCGCCACCCGGCCGGTGGCGTCATACAGTGCCCGGGCGTCAGCATCGCGGAGGGTGTCGTAGATGCGTTGCAGGCGCTGGAAGGCCGCGGTGGCGGCTGCCACATCACCCCCACGGGCGACGCGGTCGGGGTGGACGGCCACTGCCAGGCGACGGTAAGCAGACCGGATCTCCGCGGTCGTGGCCGTGCGGGACACCCCGAGGAGGGCGTAAAAGTCGGCGTCGGTGTCCCCATTCAGGGAGGGAGGGGCGGAGGTAGGGGACGCTGGCGGAGGGGCCATGGGGTTGCGGGGGGGTGTAGGAAACCGACAGGGAGGGGGTAGCGCAAAATGCAAAATACAAGAAAAAAGGGGCCAAGCACAGTGGAGTGGAGACAGGGTACACGGCGACCAGTGGGTGGCAGCAGCGCAAGGGCTCACGGCGAAAACGGGAAGCGATGAAGAGCAAACGGGTGAGTTTGCCAAAGACACTGGGAAGGGCCACGGCAGGGCCCGGGTGGGTTGCAGACGGCAAGAGGGGGGCAAGGCCCCCGACTCCGACACGTACTATACATACAAACATAGGTGGCGGGAAAGGACAAGTGCCGTAGCGCGCTTGGCGCGCCCGACGTGGGCTGCACACGTGTAGCCTCTGAGTCGCGAGGATTAATTGCACCTTTGTCGCAAGTACCAGCCCCTGAGGTGTCGGAGGCGCGGGTGGGAAGTCATTCTCACGGCGTTTGCGCGGCTCGTCCGCTGCACAGTGGTGCTTTAAGGGAGGTTCAGGAAAAGCCGGTTTTGACCTGTTTATAGACCCGCAGGCGAGTCCCCAGACGCTTTGCGGACGGCCGTGTCACGCCGTTTTCTCTCGGTTTTTGCGCAAACGCTGCGGGCCCTATCCAAAAACTAGCCCGTACCAGGGGTCGCGACTCCGACTCGAGTGTCGGTAATAGCAGGGTAGGATCTGTACTAAGGGGGTAGGAGATATACTATGGTGCTTTTCCCAAAAATGGCCACCTCGGTGTGGGAACGCAACCTTCGATGCAAACAGCAACAGTATCTGGCCCACTTGATCGCGGGACTGGTCCACATTACGTGCAGCCAATAGTAGGGCACGGAGCGCGCAGATCGCACCGGCCACAGGCTGAGATGCATGTACCTCCAGAGAATGTGACGGTTGGGCACGTCATTTGGGCCATCTGCCCACGCATGCTGAGCAATCAAGTCAGCACACGTTGCAAGACAAGCCTCGTGATTACATTGACCAATCGCATGCTCGACACGTTTTCGCAGGTTGCCGGAAGCGTCCGCAACCAGCACTCGCAGGCCGCAACCCGGACTGGAAGACCCGGCCTGGTTTCACGGAACGACTTGGGTCCGCCTCTGAGATTCAAACGGCCAATAACCATGAAGGCCTGAGGGGGTCGTGAGGCCACATAGTTAACAACCCGAGGCCCGCATTAGCACACCAGACTGGAACCACCTCGCCCATTTCACCGGTCCACAGCAACCCACGGCAACCTGTGACACGGTTTGCGCAGTGGTCCCCGGAAGCCCGCAAACTGGCCATCGCCGAGCACGTGACCCCCACAACCAGCACTACTTACCAACACAATCGAGCTCCCCGAAAGTCTGGCGGACGTGTGACACGCCTGGAAGACCATCCAGGGGCGGTGTCCAGGTCCCGTCAAAGGTTGCATTTCACACCGATGTGGCCATTTTTTGGAAAAGCACCATAAGGGAGTAGGATTTATATTAAGGGGGGCTTGGAACCGTATTAGGGGCAGATTAGTGGAGCGGCAGGCGAAGGTTCCTGACAGTCACACATGTGTCTGTACAATCGCCGGCCAAAATCGTTTGTCCACCGTAGAAAATCCCGGGTCCCATGCCTGGACTTTGCTGCAGTCTCGTGGTATATCTCGCTCCAGGCGCACTCAGAACCACTTTTTTCCGGGGAAGCGCCGCCACAGAAGGCGACTGCCGACCAGAATAAAAGTTTCCTCCACATGCATCACGGCTGAGAACAAAAAAAAATAATCACAACCATGGCAGGTCACAACCGGGTGTCCCTGACGAGCCAGCAGACCGCTGCCATCAAGGAGATGGCGTCCAAGGGCAACAGCAACGGGGACATTACGGCCGCGCTCGGCGTCAAGAAGAGCACCGTTGCCCATGTGGCCAAGAAGGTGCGCAGCGGCGCCGGTGCCCCGGCACGTGAGAACCGAGACCGCCCCCAAGAACAAGGACGACCTCTTTCGGGCACTTTGTGAGGAGTGGAGGGCCATACCGGACACGTTCTTCAAGACCCTCATTGACTCCATGCCCCGTCGAGTAGGGGCCGTCATCGTGTAGCAATATGGATAACCGTATTGTGACCCTTACTTAGGGGCACTACTTCTGTCCCTTAACTTTCAATTTGGGAGTCCGTACTGGTTACGGTATCTGCGAGTTACGTATGACCAGAGGGACTTGCATCATGGGGTGGAGGGTATTTAGTGGTGTCTCCGAGGGTTTATAACGAGGGGGCCGGCGGCGAATCTACCGCCGGCCATGGTAGAACAACAAACCCTTCCCATTTGGGCTCCTATCTTGGTCCCGTGGTTTACGCTCCAAGGACATTCCTATTTAGTGCTACATTGGTGGAGCAGCAGGGGACAGGTTTCCGTCACCCTTGTGGTGACGCCGTTTTCGGGCCTGGCACACGGATAGAGAGCCGGTCCTTTTCTTGTACTCGTGGTGTGGCGATCTGGCTGATTGTGTTGAGTGGTTACGTTTGACTGCGATCTACTGTTACTCTCCCTCAACCTACCCCCTCGCTCTCTTATTTGTGGTGACCGTTACGTCGGTTGACTGATTGTGACTATGTATACCCAAGAGACGGAGAACGCTCAAGATGACGGATCGGCGTCGACGCCGACCCCGGAGGTGATCAAGGGAACCGGGATCGGTAACCCGATCGACAACATTGAGACGCTGATGCTCTCCGGTGCCGGATCGACGTTTGGTACGGCTCGGACGGCAGGTGGCGGCGGCCCGCCTCAGCCGTCTTCGGCCGACCTCACTCCGCCGCCACCTTCACCAGGGGAGTCCCTGATGGCATCATTGGCTCGCATCGAGGCACGGTTCACCGGACTCGACGCACGTCAAGAGCGTACGGAGGACGCAATGGCAGTGCTGATGTCAACACGCCACACGACGGTACCCCGTCGTGTTCCCCCCACACCGGTACGGTTCGAACCGGCCGGACTACTTTCGGAGTCTACCGGGGCCGACCCCGGCGCAGCTACCCCCGGACAACCCCCGGACACGGCGGGTTATGGATCCGAATCGTCAGCCGAGTTGGAGCGGAGTCACACGGAGCGCTACGCTCGGAGTACCCGGAGCGGACTCCGCGGACACGGCCCGGCGGATACTTACGCCGGAGCAGAGTCGGCTATGGGGGAGGGCGGTACCCTATCGCAGTATCCCCACTACGGAGGAAGCCATGCAACTCGGGAACCCGAGGTGCCGACGCCGGAAGTACCAGCTTCACTGGTACAAGCTATGACAGCGCAGGTTACTGCGAGCTAACTTAAGCGGATGGAGTCCGATGAGTTTACGCACCAACTGGCCGAGAGACTGGATGTCCAGGACGCTGACACGGAGATTTTCAACGAAGTACTCCGGTCGGTACTGACTCCGGAACGGTATCGGTTGCAGGACCGTTCCACTACCGTATCGGAATCGATGCGTAATACCTCACATCGAGCGATCCGCTCCATGCAGACCCTTATGAAGGCAGTCCCTATGTTCGGGGGCCCGAACGGACGCCCGTTGGCAGTCATTGGCTTTCTGACCAGCTTCAAGGCAGCCGCAAACAAGGCACTCGTTAACATGGGGCTAGCCCCGGAGATCCTTTCGTTCTTTGTTGATGAACGGGCACGAAGCATACTCCGCCAGGCATCCCCGATGCCAGGAATGAGGGTCGCAGCCACCCCCATGGATTACCGTGGTATTCTGAAGGAGCTGCTTAGCAGCTACCTCAGTGAGGACAAGTGCGAAGACCACTACCGGGCCCTTCGCACCGCCACCGCCCTGTCCTGGGAGTATGAGGAGATGTTTGGACGCCGGATCCAAGAGCTCCACTACGAGCTTGGGAAGCTCCTCGGATAAGGGGAGCTACGGGCCACCCTGTTCGCGGGAGTACCCAATGTAGGGACCCTATAGGCCCTCCACGTGGGGGGACCTCGTAGAGATCGCGTGGTACCCCTGCGCCCACCTTCCTAGCGTGGACGATGGGGCCGATTTGGCTCTTCGGGCTTTTACTGGCTTCCGATTGGTCCCCTCCTATGGAGATGGGACCGGGTCGCCATTGGTTTTGGGGCCCATATTGGGATTCCCAGTGTATGGGGTTTTCCCCTGTGTGGCAGTATTGACCCCCAGGTACGGGGGCAACACGTGCCATGCAAGGGGCGGCAGGCCACTAGCCTGATCCGTTCCTCCCCCTGCATTTGGGTCCGTATTCCCTAAGTTTGGGGTAGTTAGCTTGGTAGTAAATCCAACTTGGATTTGAGGGTTTTCTGCATTTATCGTCTTGGATTTTCGTGTGGCCCGGTGGGCAGGTGCTGGGGTGGGAGATTCTGAGTGGCGAGATTCTGAGGGGACCCTGGGGGGAGAAGGGGAGGGACAGCGGGGCTTGGCCCTGCGTCCCCGTCCCGACCAAGAAACTGTTGGACCACACACCATCCTCTTGTTTGTCCGTGGGGGGTTTGCCCCACAACAGGGACAGAGTGTGTGCGACTTGCACTTCTTCCGGTTCCCCCGACACGGGAGGCAGCCCTTGTACACCGCCCCAACTTGGGTGCCGTGTGTGTAAGTGGTTTTTGCCACATTTGGTGGAGCAGCAGGGGACAGAGGTAAACTTTACCTCCGGGTGTACCCGGGTGTAGGGGGCCCTCTGTCCCAGAGGAACGGTGGACTTGGACCGTGTCATACGGATCGTCAGCCAACATGGCTAGTTCGGACCCCCCGTCGTCCGGGGAGTACACGGGTGACGCACGTACTTCAGTGCCTTTGAATACTGGTGAGACACAGGTGGGTTTACCTGGGGTCGCAGAGGGACTAGAGGTCTCACAAGCCAGCAGGACTGGAAGTGCGGGCGGGCAACAGGCCACCCCGACTCAGTCGGGAGTTCGCTCGGGTGACACTTCTGATGTGGGTGGGCCGAAGTCTGGCCACCGTGTGGTACACTCAACGGGAACGTCCCAAGGGGTGAGGACTGTCCCCGCAGGTTCCACTCGGGTTGGAGCCAACTTTGGCTTGGAGCCGTCGCCAACTAGGCTTTCGGGGGATGGCGGACCACCGTTGGTCGGCGATGGGCTCGCGCCCATGCCCCCGGTTGAGACCCCTGAGGAACGTGGTTACCCCTCAGGTGGACTCCCGGAGGCGGACCGAGACTCAACTGGAGTCGTCAATCCACTCCTCGCGGAAACTGTCCGTCGGAAGGCGACCAATGTGTTGCGGCAGACTTTGCCGGACCTAGTGGTCACGATGACGAATACTATTCTGAATCAGATTGTGGCGAGTTTGCCAGATGGCCTTAATGTCCAGACCGGATCGGGGCTTTCGAGCCCGCAGGCGCAGGGGGAATCCCTCCTCCCGCCTATCTCGGGTCGCCCCGAACAGGGGGCGACACCTGTGACTCCCAACGAGGGAGCCACACCATACTCGGTGGGGCGTACGCCCTTCATGGGGGAGTTCCCCCCGGAAACGCCGGCGGCTACACCAAGCGCGCCGCGCCAGACTATGGGCACTGAGGGTGAACTTGCCCCAGTGCCACAGTGGCTGTTCCCTCAACGTGAGGTGCCGCCCAAGATCCAGGTAGCCAACCCGGTCTACCGGAGGATCTTTGATTGTGAGACCTACGCCCTCCACAATAGGTCGGTGGCGTATGGTCCTGACCAGGCCCAAGCCATGGGCCGTGCCAAGAAGAATGCACTTCACTCTTTTGGGCACGAAGCGGAGTGGGATGGAACTCCCCCCCTCCGTGTCTTTGAGTTCTTACGTCGTTTCACAAAAGCCTGTGACGACAATGCCATAAGTGAAGGCATGGCTTTTTACATGCTACAGGAGTTTACGAAGGGAGACCTGCGGACAGAACTTATGTCAGTCATGCCCAGCTCCTCAAGTGGAGGCGCTGGTGAGGTGACGTCCTATTTGGAGCTCGTCAACTGGTTGTTGAGAGCCATGGTTGATGAAGCGGCGTTGGCTTCTCAAGTCGAGGAGTTCACGCAAGCCCATCAGGAAGAGGCGGAGGACGAGTTGTCCTTTGCGGAGCGAGTCCGTAAGCTCAACAATCTTTGTGGGTTTCTTCATCCACAAGCGGTGGTGAAGAGTCGGTTTGTGGAGGGACTCCATTGGTCAGTGCGGATGGAGACCCGGGAGCATAACACTGCCCGGGCGACCCTGGCCGAGTTGGCTAGGTTCGCCTACCGCAGAGGCGAGGCCTCCCGCAAGTTGCGGGAGGAACAACGCCAGGAGCGTCAAGCCGAGTTGGCCAAGGAACGGGAGGAGGCGCGCCAGGCCAGAGAGTTGAGAGAGGCACGCCGAATCCGCAAGGAGAGGGTGGTAGCTGCCGTGGGAACTTCCCAGGGTGTCTCTTCGTCTTCCCCAGTTGGGAAGACCCGTCCGGGAACTGACAATCGGTGTTGGAACTGCAACTCCGATGGACACTGGGCATATGATTGCCCCAAGTTGAGTAAACGCATCCAACAACTTGTTAGGAATGCGAGTAAGAAGTCGGCTACGAACGAAGTACGATCACGCCGCGAGGGTGGGTCTCGACCGGTGGTGGCGGTTGCCACACCCTCCGCGGAGGGGGCGGACACGTCGTCCTCGGACTCGTCGTCTTCTCCTTCGTCCTCGGATTCGGACGCCAAGTCGGCGGGAAACGAATGACCATTGGAGCTGGTCGTCCGAAGCTCGCAACGGCAGCCTCGGCCAAGTGGGTCAAGAGGACGAACCAACCGTGCCGGATACTGCGGCGACCTAAGAGAGTCCGCCTACCTCGGGTAGGACTCCCCAAGAACGTAAACCCACGTCGGGTCATCGCGGTGCCGACGGGTGAGAACTTCCAGGTGGCTGGACGGGTGCAACTTGCCCCCGGCCGCGCCTGTTGTGCCCGTATCGTACTTGATACCGGGTCAGGAGCCTCCTTGATACGCAAGTCGCTATTACCAAAGGAGATAAAGCTCCCACGCTGGAAGTCTAAGGCTGACCATCTGATCGATATCAATGGTGGGGTACTTCCCATCGTTGGTGCCGTGACCCTACCAACTAGGTTGGGGACCCATGAGGTCGACGTGACCTATGGTGTAGTTGAGAATATATCGGTACCCCTGCTTCTGGGTACCCCCGATGTTGTTCCACAAGTGCCTTTGATTTGTGGCCCTGAGTATTGGGTCAGGTTGAAGAATGGGGAAACCATCCCCATCCTTGGTAAGGGAAAGTCTGTGGCTCCTGTGGCAGTCTCACAGTCGAAGCCTGTTTGTTCTATGAGGGAAGGGTTTACTGCTACCCTGCGTCTAGCCCGTAAAGTCACGTTGCCCCCCAACTCGGTGGCGCACGTTGACGTTGTAACTGATTATACGGGGAACGGGTTGGTGCACCCTTACCCCCGTCTTGCTCGCAAGCACCAAGTGCATGTTGCCCTTGGCACGATGGACTCCAAAGCCGGAGTCCCGTGGAGGATCCAGGTGATGAACCTGAGCTCGTCGCCCAAGTACTTCAAGTCGGGAGCCAAGTTCGGCTATATCGACCAACACGAGGGACCGGTAGTAGCGGTCACCCTCAACGCGGGCGCAAGTAGCGACCCGAAGTCCGGAAAGCAGAAGCATCAAGCCAAGTCGGCCGCCTCTCCTCGGCCCCATGTGAACATGGAGGGTGTCCCACCCAGGTTGAGGGTTCAAGTTGAACGCCTCTTGGACCAATATCACAAGTTGTGGGATGGTCAATTGGGACTCATGAGAGCCACCCAACACCGGATCGAGTTGAAGCCCGGTGCACCCTCTATACGCCAACAACCGTATAGGGGAGGACCCCGTTCAAGAGCCCTCGTTAAGGAGCAAGTTGCTCGCATGGAGGCCCTCGATGTGATCGAGGCCAGTAACGCCGAGTGGGCGAGTCCGGTGGTTATCGTCCCCAAAGTTGATGGGACCCCCCGGTTCTGTATCGACTACCGTAAGCTCAACGAGAGCACGGTGAAGGACAGTTATCCCCTACCTAGGATGGACGACTGTCTGGAATCCCTGGGGGAGGCGAACGTGTTCTCTACCCTGGACTGTAACGCGGGGTACTGGCAAATTCCCATTGCCCCGGAGGACAGGCATAAAACTACCTTTACCTGTCACTGTGGTACCTACCAGTGCAAGCGTCTACCGTTTGGCCTGTGTAACGCGCCGGCAACTTTCCAGCGCGCTATGGGCATGATTCCGGCCGGAGTACGGTGGTAGATCTGTCTCGTGTACCTAGACGATATCATTGTGTTCTCCCGAAGTCCGGAGGAACACATTGGCCATCTTGGCCAGGTGCTCAAGCTACTTACTGACGCCGGTGTGTCACTGAAGGCGAGTAGGTGCCACCTCTTCACTCAAGAGGTGGAATACTTGGGACATGTTGTCCGTCCGGGGCGTCTCAGTGTCAACGAGAAGAACTTGAGGGCCATCCGTAAGGCTCAGTACCCCCGGACCCAGACCCAGATCAGGAGCTTCCTCGGGATGTGTAACGTGTACCGACGTTTTACCAAGGGCTTCGCCAAGGTGGCCAAACCGTTGAATGAGTTAGTGAGCTCACCGCTACCGAAGAACCTGCCTCCCCCAAGTCGGGTGGAGCAGGAATCCTTTGAGACTCTTCGGGACCTTCTGCTGAAGCCCCCTATCCTTGCTATTCCCAGGTTGGGAGGCCACTACATCCTGGATGTGGACGCTAGCTACGACCAACTTGGTTGTGTGTTGCTTCAGCAGCAGCCGGACAAGGAGTACTTGCCGGTGGGATACTTCAGCAAGGGGCTGAACTCGGCCGAGAAGAGCTACGGAGTCACCGAGTTGGAAGGACTCGCAGTGGTGTGGGCGGTGACGTCACTTCGTCACTACCTAGAGGGTGAGAAGTTCCTCATCCGCTGTGACCACCGCGCGTTGCAGTTCATCTTCAAGACGGACTGTACGAACACTCGTCTCAACCGGTGGAGGGTGCGACTGGCACCCTTCAACTTTGATATTGAGTACCGACCTGGTAGGCAACATGCCCTTGCCGACGGCCTCTCTCGGGTACCTACCGAGGGGCTTGACACTAACTCAGTCGATGAGGACATCCCCATCGTGGGGGTAGTCACGCGCTCGGGTCAGGCGTTGAACCCCGAGGCGCCAGGGAACAAGAAGTACTTGCCCCTGTCCCTGAACGAGGTGGTGAAGGTTCAGGCCGAGGATCCCTTCTGCAAGTCGCAGAGGGATACACTGGATACAGTGGCGGAGACGCGGTTCTTTCTGGGAGACGATGGCCTCCTCATGAGGAGGGGGGTATTCCAGGGGACAGAACAACTTGTCGTCCCCGCGTCCCTCAAGGACAGTATCCTTGAGAGGGAGCATAACGCTCCCACAGGTGGACACCTGGGGTCTAGTAAACTGTACCAGACCCTGAGGACCAGGTACTACTGGCCGTCCATGGTGGTGGACATCTACAGTCGGGTGGCTGCCTGCACAAGTTGTGCACGGATCCGTCTGATGGAACGGCGGCCTACTACGGCTATGCTATTGTTCCCGGCCAAGGAGCCCTTTGCCGCGTTGGCGATGGACGTCCTTGGGCTACTGCCAGTGACCGAGGAGGGCAACCAGTACCTCCTGGTTATCTGTGACCGCTTCACGAAACTTACGCGAGCAATCCCACTGGCAGAGATCACGGCCATGTCGGTCGTGTCAGCCTTCCTAGATCACTGGGCTGCCGCGTATGGCATTCCGGATAGTACACTATCTGACAATGGACCACAATTTGCGTCTGTACTGTTTCAGGGAGTGCTGGATATGTTGGGGGTTAAGGCAAACTATGCCACCCCCTACCACCCACAAACTAATGGGCAGGTGGAGCGCTTCAACAAAACTATTGTTAGGCAGCTGCGCCACTATGTGAGTGAGCACGTGAAGACGTGGGACCAATACATTTCCATTCTTACTACTGCCTACAATTCGCAGGTTCACTCATCTACCAGGGAAGTACCCCTAGCTTTTGTGACCCCCCGTCGCGTGCGGTCTATTGCCGTGCGGCGGTCGCTCCCAACTAGGGAGGGTGGTGGCAGTACGCCTACTTCTACTGAGAGTAAGGCGGAGTTCGCTGCTAGGCTCGAAAACCTTATCCCTAAAGTCAGGGCTGAGATGGACAAAGCACAAACGCGCTACAAGCGTACCTTTGACAAAAAGGTGCGCAACGCCAAGCATGTCCCCGAGCAGGGTGACTGGGTGCTGGTTCACTCACACACCCCAACTGGGGGTAAGTTGGTATTCCAGACGAAGGGGCCGTACCAGGTCCTTCGTACTGATGGGCGGCGCTTCACCATCGAAAGTGACGATGGGGTCCGCACAGTGAACGGACAGGGCGTGGTCAAAGTTGCACCACCGCCTGCAGGCGACCCAGCTCGGGCGCGTGCGTTGGAAGCGTGGCGCCTCCCCTCACTGCCTGCGGCCAAACAGGGCCCGCAGGAGTACGTGTTCGATAAGTTCATCGACCACGGATGGGATGAGGACACTACCCGCCACATGTTGAGGGTGCGTTGGTTTGGCTACAAAGCCAAGGATGATACGTGGGAGTATGTGGAGGACCTTCCTGCTGAGAGGGTCCGGGCGTACTGTGCCCGGAATGAGATAGACCCTAACAGCCCTCCCTCAACGTGAGGGAAGGCCGAGCAACAGTGCCAAGAGAGTGCTTCAAGTCGAAGTGGTACGCAGAGTGGCTTTTAACTACAGCCCTAACCCTCACACTCTCACAACAAAGGCAGCTGCCAACTAGGCATGCATGCTAGACTCTCCAACCCCACGGCCCTCGCCCTCTCGTGGAGGCGAGCGGCGAGACCCACGCCGATAACGGTCTCCACTCGTTGGAAGGGGCGGCGGCTCCAAGTCGGAACCGTCGCGCCCTTCACGGTCGCGCAAGTGGCGCCGACCGTGGCTACTCTTCTGCCTGGTCTTGCGCGCAAGTTTGCGACGCAGACGCTGGACAGACTCCGTCTCCGACGGGGTAGAGGACTCCGAGAGGGAGTAAGACATCTCGTCTTCCGACACGGAGGGAGAGCGCCGCGAGCGTCGGCGACGACGGCGAGGAGGCGAGTATGCCCGGCTCGCGCGACGTTTGCCACGCCCAAGTGGGGCTGGCTGGGGCATAATAGCCCCAATGCGAGCCAATTCGGCCGTCATAAACTCCGCCACCGACTCGCAACTCGCGGTCGCCACTGCAGTACGAACGCGCTCCTCAAGTTGAGGAGTCTCGGAACTTTGTAGGGTTGCGGTCGACGCGGCCAACCAGGAAATGGTGCGCACCAACGTGGTGATCATCATCTCTGAGGTTAGAGGCGTGGGCGGTAACACCAACTTGGGGTATACCGTCAGGAGGGTGGCCCGCAAGTTGGGGGACACCGGGGTGGATGACTCCACGGCCACGCTGATCGGGATGTTCCCGTGAGGCTGGAAAGGAACAGGAGGAAGCGGAGGGGCACGCCGAGGTGGCGGTACCCGGGTGTAACTGCGACCCCGACTTGGGGCCCCCGCAGTAGGTTGAGTCATATGGTCATCATATGAGAGCACAGCCATAACTATGGGCTTGTCCGGGGGTGGCGCAGTGTGGCGATCCACCCCCGGGGCATACGGGTAGTCCCCGATGCCCAACCCCTCTCGTAGGACCACACGGCCGTCGTGAAGCTCACGAGCGGCCCATACGAACTGGCGAAGTGCGCCATCGTCCTTGGGCCCACGAGTGGGGCGGCGCAACTTGTGCTCAAGGCTCTCCCACTCGATAAACTTGTGGAGGCGGAGCATCTCCTCAAGTAGAGTGAGTTGTCCTGATGAGCACACCTCAGCAACTAGCTGAGGGGTGAGCTGTTCCAAACCTTGGATGAGCCGGAGGGGGAGGTGCCAGAGCATCCCCCGCCGCTGAACACAAGACACCCAGGTCGACATGACCTCTAGGAGCCACTGGGTGGCCAACATGGCCCACACCAGGTGATCAGGGCCAGCCGTCAACATGACGGAGCCGAAGTGGTCAAGCAACCGTGGCAGCAACGCCGGGAACCCGTAGGGGACCTCAACTTGAGGCCACCACTCGGGCTTCTTCGGATAGTACTGCTCCTTACTGGCAGCAGACTGTTGAGGAAACTCAAGTTGAGCCGAGGTCACCAAGTAGGGACCTCGCCGGAAGTCTTTCTCCATTCGCGCATCAAAGTGATCAGTGTGCGGATCGGCCTCGTGGAGGTACGGGTGGCGAGTTGCCACAGCGTCCCACGTGAAGGTCGGCAAGTCGCCGGGACCCGGGATAGTTCCCCCGCGGTCCACCATGGCCTTGGCCCGCTGTACGCCTTCGACCTCCTCATCGTCCAGGAAGGCAAACTGGTCCGTCCTGAAGCCGGCAGGCAACCCGACCCTACGGGGATACTTCTCCCGTAGGCGGTCCCATACCCGACCCATCGCTGCGCCAAGTCGGCCACAGCGAAGAACAGTCAACCCCTCCTCATAGAGAGGCCAAGCGGGGTAAAACCACCGCCCCAAGGCCTCACGCGGGACAACTTGTCCCGCCTCCGGGGGAGACCCCGCCGTCAACCCAAAGCCGGGTGACGCGGGAGTCCCATCCCCCGGAGCGATCGCGGAGCCCCCGCCGGAAGTCCCGACGGGTGCTGCACCGTAGGTGGTGTCCTGCATACGCTCATCTAGAGAGTCCGTCTCCACTCCCGGGGTCGCCATGGCTCTCCCCAAGTTGGGGCGAGACGCTCTGGCTATCGCGGCACGAGACCCGCCTCGAGTTGAGGGGGACTCGGATCTTGGGTATACGGGTGGCCTCCCCAGCGTGGGGCGGCCCAGTGGAAGGTGAAGGGGAGGTGGTGGTGATGGTGAAGTGTGAACTGAGGAGAGCAAGCTGCCGAGTGGGCAAGCTTGAGGAGAGGGGCGGTCAACGTGACCGCCTCCACATCCACGTTACGTACTCAAGGGGGGACAGCAAGTCGCGCCCCCAACGCCGAGACGTGCGTTTACGCACCCCCTCACAGGGCCGACCGGGTCGGTCGGAACTGAGGAGAGGGGAGTGTGGCAGTATTGACCCCCAGGTAGGGCGGCAACACGTGCCATGCAAGGGGCGGCAGGCCACTAGCCTGATCCGTTCCTCCCCCTGCATTTGGGTCCATATTCCCTAAGTTTGGGATAGTTAGCTTAGTAGTAAATCCAACTTGGATTTGAGGGTTTTCTGCATTTATCGTCTTGGATTTTCGTGTGGCCCGGTGGGCAGGTGCTGGGGTGGGAGATTCTGAGTGGCGAGATTCTGAGGGGACCCTGGGGGGATAAGGGGAGGGACAGCGGGGCTTGGCCCTGCGTCCCCGTCCCGACCAAGAAACTGTTGGACCACACACCATCCTCTTGTTTGTCCGTGGGGGGGTTTGCCCCACAACAGGGACAGAGTGTGTGCGACTTGCACTTCTTCCGGTTCCCCCGACACGGGAGGCAGCCCTTGCACACCGCCCCAACTTGGGTGCCGTGTGTGCTTGTGGTTTTTGCCACAAAGTGAAGAGGATGAATGAAGCTAAGGTGATCCGACCTTTGATGTCGGAGTGGGGCGCCCCAGTCGTCATCGTACCGAAGAAGGATCAAACCCTTCGGATCTGCATCGATCATCGACGCCTCAACTTGGTCACCAAGAAAGACTTGTACCCTTTACCAAGGATGGATTTGTGTATCGACACACTGGGGGAAGCCGCAGTGCTTACCATTATCGACAGCAATGCCGGGTACTGGCAGATCCCAGTGGCAGAGGAAGAGAGCCCAAGACAGCGTTCGTCTGTCGCAGTGGAGTGCACGAGTTCCTAAGGATGCCCTTCGGATTCTCCAACGCCCCCGCAACATTCCAGCGCGCCATCGACATTACACTGCCGGGAGTGAAGTGGCGTAATTGCCTAGTTTACCTGGACGATGTCATTGTCTTCTCGCGTAACATGGATGATCATGTGCAGCATGTTGACGAGGTACTCACCCTCTTGCGGAACGCCGGGGTAGCCCTGCGTCTCAAGAAGTGCGCTTTCTGTCAATAGACCGGCGGGTACCTGGGTCACCAAAAAAAAACAAGGTAAACTGGGAGTATTCGAGGCTAATACCCGGGCACTCCGGGACGCGCGATACCCGACCACCCAGACACAGCTGAAGAGCATTCTAGGGATGTGTAAGGTACATCCACGGTTCGTCAAGGACTTCGCTCGTATAGCCAAACCGATAACGGTGCAGACAAGCACCACCTTGCCAAAGGTACTTCAACCTCCCTCGAAGAGCGAGGGAGAGGCGTTCGAGCTGCTCAAGCAAGCCCTGTTAGCCCCATCCGTGCTTGCGTTGCCGCATAGACGTGGGACCTTCGTCTTCGATGTCAATGCATGCGATACCCAAGTGGGATGCACCTTGTTACAGGGAGATACACTCATTGGTACCGATACTGCTATCCCGGACCTACATACCGTGGGGTACTTCAGCCGGACACTCAACCCGGCTGAGCATAACCGTACTGCCACCGAGCGCGAGTGCCTCGGAGTCATATGGGCAGTAAAACTGCTCTGGCCATACCTGGAGGGATCCAGGTACCTCGTGAGGTCCGACCACGAACCTTTATGATCGCTCCTGAACCTTGGTGACAAGGATTCCGACAGCCATGGACGGCTAGCTCGATGAAGGCTAAAGATGGCCGAGCACGATTACCGGACCATTTACAAGGCCGGCGCTACCCACCATCTAGGAGACGCGCTGTCTCGACTCAATACACCGAGTGGGGATACCCGACAAGTGGACGAGGACATCCCTGTGGTACCGGTTTCCATGGTGGGTAACGCCACGCAAGGTACTGTTGACCGCACCATGGTACACCGCGCGTGCCCACTGACTCTCGCGGACTTCCGCGAGGCACAAGCCAATGACGATGACTGTAGACGCCATTGCGCTAACCTCCTGGCCGGCACTGCCGGCATCTTCTCCGAGAATGAGGACGGCTTCATATACCGGTGGGCACCCGCCGATGGACGGCATCAGGTCGTGGTTCCCGTGTCCTTACGGCAAGCCGTCATGGAACGAGAACACGAGAACTCTACAGCCGGACACCCGGGGGGTTCGCGCATGTTCGCAGCGATGCGAAGGATTTTCTACTGGCCAGCAATGGCCGTCGACGTAGTCGAACACGTGCGGGGATGCCACCTGTGTGCACGGAATCGTATAAGTCTTCAAAAACGGGCATCCGCTATAAAACTGCTCCCACCCGATGGGCCCAACGAGCAAGTCGCTATCGGCATACTCGGGCCGCTTCCGGTGACGGAAGAAGGGAACAGATGTATCCTGGTCATGTCTGACCGCTTCACCAAGCACTCACTTCCGGTAACGGAAGAAGGGAACAGGTACATCCTGGTCATGTCGGATCGCTTTACTAAGCTGTCACGGGCAGTAGCAATCCCGGACGATACGGCCTACACCATCATGAACGCAGTGGTTGACCACTGGATCACTTCTTGCGGAATGATGAAGCAACTCCTCTCCGACAACGGAGCAAGCCTGACTTCAGCATTTTGGACTAAGGTCATGGGCATGTTCGGGATCGAGCCACGTCGGGCGTCCGACTACCACCCGCAAACCAACGGGCAGGTGGAGCGGTTCAACCGCACCATCGTCAGAACTCTCCAATGCTACGTGGCGGAGCACACGAACTCATGGGACAGGCTCCTGTCCGTACTGACCCTGTCATCCAATCCCAGGCCCCACCGGAGCACGAACATTGCTCCACTGGAGTGGGTCATGCCAATAGGCGTCGGTAACATAACGCTGCCCCCGGGCAGATGCACTCGGTATGACATACCGAAGGGCCGACCTGCCGAACGGATCCACTTAGCTTGGTTGGCCAAGCTATCGTGGATGATACCTAAGCTCAAGGGCTCCCTTGACCGTACACATCTTCGATACAAGAAGAGCTTCGACGCCCGACTACGGGTACGCAACGAAACCCTGGTAACAGGTGACTGGGTCTTTATCAGACACCAGAAGCTCCGAGGGAACAAGCCTATGCAACCGTTCAAGGGACCGTACCAGATACTACACAGAGATGATCACTTTGTCATCCTCCACTCCGATACGGAGATACAACGCATCAATCTGAATGATGTGACACCGGCTCCAAAACCGGAACAGCCTCAGCAGGTAACGGCTGGGTTGCTACATGAAACTCTTACCACCCACCGGTCAGATAACCCGGTGGGGACAGATGGAATCCCATACCAAGTAGAGAGCTCTTTCGGACACACCGATCCGGACCTACCAAGGCCCTGGTACGTCAAAGTAATGTGGGTCGGATACGATTCACCCACCTGGGAACAGGCGGCGAGTATACCCCGCCAGCTGCTCATGCCTTACATGAGGCGACGCCGTCTACTGTAACAACCCAACCGACACCGACTTCGGCTGTTGGGGGGTGAGGATTATACCTACTGTGGTATAAAACTCGATCCACTCAGACACGTGTCCATATCCCTCGGAGGAAAGGGACAGGTAACACAGAAAGGGGAACTACGAGAGTGGCATGCCTGTGGCCTCACGTGCCTGCTCGCAGAGCAAATAGATATGCACGGTAGTGCACAGGGGGAAGAGGAAAGCAAACGCGCAGTTGTCGTTTTCCTCAGGGCGCGGGCCAAGGGCGCCTCGCTGTCCCTCTCAACGTGCATCTGGGGGAGCCTCGGCACGTTGGCCAGGTAGCCCCCCCGCACCCCCGAGTGGCCCCGACCCGAGTCTATCCTCGTCAGGTCGGGGGCCACTATCACTACTAGTTCTATTCCGACTCACTAATCTCACACTCAAAGTCTCTCAAATCAAGTTTCTCACAAGTACGCAAAAACCCATCAGGAATCCCTCTCTCACGTGTGGGTAGCGTAGTCCACCGCAATTCAGTGTCGGGCACGGGCCACGGCCGCCAACCATCACCACATGGCGGGCGTGTTCTGGCACCTGGTGCCCTCTGGTCGCAGTCCCAGGTCGGCGCCAAGTCGGGGCGAGGGATGCTACACATTCTAAGTAGGGGGTCACATGGATTCGGCAGGACTTAGGCTCACTAAGTCGGAGCGAGCTTAGGCAAACTAAGTGGGCTACTGACTGTAACAAGTTTTACTTGAAGGAGAAGAGTAACTGCAATAACTACAGAGTAACCTGAGGCTTACACAAGGGTCAACCTTCATCCATGGGGGCATGTGACGGATTGAGGAAGGTTGACCTTCAGGAGTACTACCCAGCCAGGATGGGTTGGAGCGTGAGAAAAAACTGAGGCAAGCCACGGCTAAGGAAGAAAGGGTACTCCCCGAAGACAGCCATCGGAGCCCTGCAAACGCCCCAGCGGGGGAGGAGTATATACTTACTACTACCCGGCCGCCACAAGGGTCACCGGGTCACTCTCTTTCATAGCGACAGCACTCTTCAGGGGGTACCCCCGCTGGTCGAAGGTGGCCATTCACGCGTAGACGCGTACACTTCCATACTCCACCGGTCGGCAATCTCACGACGGTCAATCGCCTGAGTTACCTCAGTGCATAGCTCCACGAGAGTGCCTCGACCCGCCTCCACTTCCTCCAGGGCTAGCTGGAGTGTAGCACAATAGGAATCCGTCGCACGTCCACTCTCAGGGAACACTCACCAAGGGGGATCGGCACCAACGTCACCGGGAGGCCAAGGTTGCTGTCCTTGGAGCGCAAGCCACGGGACCAAGATGGGAGCCCAAATGGGAGGGGTTTGTTGTTCTACCTTGGCCGGCGGTGGATTCGCCACCGGCCCCCTCGTTATAAACCCTCGGAGACACTACTAACTACCCTCCACCCCAAGATGCAAGTCCCTCTGGTCATACGTAACTTATAGATACCGTGACCAGCTCGGACTCTCAAATTGGAAGTTAAGGATTAGAAGTAGCCCCCCTGATATTAGGGTCACAATACGGTCATCCATATTGCTACATATCCCCCCCTTAGATTCGGCCCGTCCTCGGGTCGAGTTGCATTCGGGTTACCGAATGTAAGTGGGTCGCGTGACTGTTTACCCGTCGGGTGGGGCTTTGCGCCCCGTCGCGACAGACACCCCTTTTCGAGGTTGTCCGAGGGGGGTGCCCCCCTTTGTGTGGTACACACACGATCCGTTTTCCGGACCGTTAATTTCCCGATGCGGGTTGCTGTTCGCGCCCCCCCTTTCCGAGGGGTGGTGCAAGCGGATCCGCCACCAGGTGCCTGGTGGTAGGGGGGCCCCTCTCGTGTGGACGATTGAGTGGGGGGCGGGGGCTGCCCGCGTTGCGCGGGGGCGGTTGGGGGTGACCCCCCTTACTTACCCCGTGTGTGGGTGTGGCCCCGTCCCGCCCAGGTGCCTGGGTGGAGCGCGGTCGTAGCCCCGTGGAGCGCGGGTCGACCCGCGTGCCTGCGGCGCTTCTCGTGGCCGTTTGTGGTCATAAGCGCGGGTGTCCGCGCTTCCCTGGCTCGTCCCGGTTATCCCACCGTACCGGGTTGTAGCCGTCGACGGCTTGTGGGCGCGGGGGACTCCGCACCCGTTATCATGTCCTATCCCCAGGTGCTTGAAGAGGAGGAAGACCTCCTGATCGGGGAGGAGATGGAGGACGACGCGCCTGTCGGTCCCGACGCCGCGCGTTACGGGGTGAGCTCGTCTGACGACGACGGGCCTGCGGTGTCCGTCCGTCTGTCGGCCGGAGGACTGTCGTCCGTGTGCAGCGGCACGACGGTGCCGTCGGCCGGAGGTCAACCCGGCGGTCAACCGCGCGTGGCGGCTTCTACCCCCTCTCTGCCGGCTGCCCGGATGGGGCCTGGTGCCGGTGCCGGCTCACCGCAGGTACCTCAAGATGGTCCGCCCTGCGGCGGAGGTGGCGACCCGCAGCCGACTCCGGCTGGTCAAGGTGGTCCGGGTGTCCGGGCGGTGACTCCTCGAGGCGGTCCCGACGTTGACGCGGGTGGTGGTGGCGGTGCGACACCCGGTGCCGTGGGTCAAGACGGTGCGGGTGTCCGCACGGCCGGGGCTCCGGCTCCGGAGGCTGTCCAAGTTCCTTCCACTTCCGAGGCGGGGGCTACGCCGACGGGTGGTGCCGGCGCCGGTACCATACCTGCGGTGCCGCCGGTGTCGAGCGGTCAAGACGCTCCTTCTCCCATGGCGGTTGACACCGGGAGTTACTCCGGGCGGGCGCCCGCCCTTCTTCTTCCTCCTCGGCCTCGTCCATCTCCGACGTCGGCCCCTCTGCCGGTGGTGCGTCCCCCGGCGCCCCCGATTCTTCCTGGTCCTGCCCGGGTTGCCCCGTTGGGTGGCGGCGTCGCCGTGGCGGCGGGTCAACCCGCCATGTCGGTGTCCGACTTGGTGGCTCGGGTTCGAGGCCTCACGGTGCAAGAGTCGATGGAGTCCGATGGGCGTATGCGGGTGGACTTCCACCTGGTGCATCCCCGTGGAGAATCCTCCCGGCGCGTCAAGGTGGACCCGTGCTGGGAGCGGGAGTTGGTGCGGCTGGTCAACCAGCCGAACGCGGTCCGGGTGGAACACCATTGGATCCTGAGTCAGCCGGACGACCGGCATGCGCAGCTCTGGCGCACCCGGGTGGGACGGGGTGAGGTCTACCTCGACCCCAACTTCGGGGTCTGCGACTTGATTGCCCCCGCGTTGCCGCGGGAGATTGACTACCCGGCTAGTGCTCGGGGGATTGCGGCGGCGGCGGAGCCGGTTGCGTTTGGGGAGACGGTGAGCCGTACCGGTCGGTATCCCGACTTTGACTACTACCCGGGGGTACCCCCGTATCTGTTGTTGACGGCTCCCTACCCGCCCATGGCGGGGTTGAAGTCGGCGTCGAGTTGGCGACGTAACCATGGTGTCATGGCGGATGCGTTCCGCACGGATATAACGTGTGCGTTGCAGACCGGCAACGGTCGTGCTCCGGTATACACTCCCGTGCGCCCGCCGCTATGGCAGGAGGGGTGGGAACCCGCCCCTGCTTTCCGGTTTGACACCGGCTCCTGCCTTCGCTACTTCGGGAGTGTGTTGGCCTCCCGGCCGGTCCACCCGTTGCAGGGTACCTTCACCCTTGAGGTTACCCTCGGGCAGGCTTCATCCTTCTTGCTGTCCGTCCGCCGGCAGGGTCGTCTGTTTCATCTTCCGACGGGTGTCCGTCGGCACATCGCGCAGTTGGGCGTGGATCTGATAGCTGCCAAGACCGGGTTGGCCCGGGAGTTCGAAGCCCTGCTGGCTGTTCACGATGCCGTGAACTGGGCTGGGGTGTTGGCCCTTCCCCCGTACCGGGACCCGCAGGCTGGGGCTTCCCCCTTGCCTCGTCACTCGTTGCGTGTCCGGCGTACTCAGCCGGGTGAGCCTAGTTGCCATGGGTGGGCGTCCACCGAGGCCGTTCCTGACCTGGGTATTCCCATGGTTATCCATGACCCTCTTCAGGTCCTTGCTCCGTGGTTCGGTAACCCGATGCCGGCGGCGGTTGGCCGTCGTCCCCGAGCGTGGGGCTCTGTGGGTGGGGAGCGTGAGGTGTCCCGTCGTCGGGCGGAGTACCGCCGTGGTTACGGTGGAGCCCCTTCGGTAGGGTCCTACCGGGCCTCGTATCAGGTGCCACCGGCTCCGGTGGTAGCCGTGTCGGCTCCTATGGCTCCTCTGGCTGCGCCAGTGTCACCTCCCGCCCCTGTCCTACATGACGGGGGTCCCCGTCTCTGGTATGAGGGCGTTGACGCCCTTGTTACCCGCGCCATGCGTGGGGGTCTCTCTGTTAGCTGGGGGGATATCCCCCCAGGTGCTGCGCTGGTTGGGTCAGCGCGTTGCTTCGGTGGCGTGCTGGACCGCCTCCAGAAAGCTCTGGAGGACGTGGAGGCTGGCCGCAGCACCCTCGTCCAGCTATGCACCGAGGTAACTCGGGTGGTCGACCGTCGTGACGTTGCCGACCGGTGGAGCACGGAGGTCTACGCGCTTACGCGTGAGTGGCCTCCCTCGGGCAGTGGGTCTACCCACTGAGGAGTGCTATTGTTTGTGCGGGAGAGGGCCCCGGCAACCCTTATGGTAGCCGGGTAGTAGTGAGTATAAACTCATCCCCCGCTGGGGGCATTGCTTGCCTCTGTTTGCTGCCCTGGGGAGTACCCCTTCTGGCTCAGTGGTGCCTTGCCTCCCGTCCAACTTCTTCCGGTTGGTTCATGCTTGGGGAGGTTATCCTCCCTCACTTTGTGTCTTGGCTTTGGGAGGTCATCCTCCCGTGTAAGCCTCCTAGTTACTTCGATATTATCGGAGTTAGCCTTTACCTTTAAGTTACCTTATTAAGGTTCAGGTTTTTACTGAGTTACCTAAGCTTAGCTCTACTTAGTTACCTAAGCTTGGTTCGACTTAGAAACCTAAGTCTGATTTGACTTAGAAACCTAAGTCTGCTTTAACCATGTCACACCCTACTTAGTAGGTATAAGCCTCACCCCCCAACAGCCGAAGTCGGTGTCGGTTGGGTTGTTACAGTAGGCGTCGTCGCCTCATGTAAGGCATGAGTAGTTGGCGGGGTATATTTGCCGCCTGTTCCCAGGTGGGTGAGTCGTATCCGACCCACATAACCTTGACGTACCAGGGTCCTGGTAGGTCCGGGTCGGTGTGTCCGACCACGCTCTCTACTTGGTATGGAATCCCATCCGGTCCCACCGGGTCATCTGACCGGTGGGTTGTAAGAGCTTCATGTAGCAAGCCAGCCGGTACCGGCTGAGGCTGTTCCGGCTTCGGAGCAGGTGTGACATCATTCATACTGATGCGTTGGATCTCCGTATCGGAGTGTAAGATAACAGAGTGGTCATCTCTGTGGAGGATCTGGTACGGTCCCTTGACCGGTTGCATAAGCTTGTTCCCTCGGAACTTCTGGTGTCTGATATAGACCCAGTCACCTGTTACCAGGGTTGCGTTGCGCACCCGTAGTCGGGCGTCGAAGTTCTTCTTATACCGAAGTTGTGTTCTGTCAAGGGCACCCTTGAGCTTAGGAATCATCCACGATAGCTTGGCCAACCAAGCTAGGTGGATGCGTTCGGCGGGTCGGCCCTTCGGTGTATCATACCGAGTGCACCTGCCGGGTGGCAGCGTCAGGTTACCGACGCCTAGTGGCATGACCCACTCCAGCGGAGCAATGTTTGTGCTCCGATGTGGCCTGGCATTGTATGCCAGGGTGAGTACGGACAGAAGCCTGTCCCAAGTGTTCGTGTGCTCGGCCACGTAGCACTGTAGCATCTTTACGATGGTGCGGTTGAACCGCTCCACCTGCCCGTTGGACTGCGGGTGGTAGTCGGATGCCCGACGTGGTTCGATACCGAACATGCCCAGGACCTTAGTGCAGAATGCCGACGTAAGGTTTGCTCCGTTATCGGAGAGGAGTTGCTTCATGACTCCGTATGCACTGATCCAGTGGTCAACCACTGCGTTCATGATCGTGTATGCCGTATCATTCGGGATGGCTGCCGCTCGTGACAGCTTGGTGAATCGGTCAGACATGACCAGGATGTACCTGTTCCCTTCTTCCGTTACCGGAAGTGGCCCGAGTATGTCGATAGCGACTTGCTCGTTGGGCCCATCGGGTGGGAATAGCTTCATGGCAGACGCCTGCCTATGTAGACTCATGCGGTTACGCGCACAGGGGTGGCATCCCCTTACGTGGTCGACCACGTCGACGGCCATTGCTGGCCAGTAGAAGAACCTTCGCATTGCTGCGAACATACGTGAACCCCCCGGGTGTCCGGCTGTAGGGTTCTCATGTTCTCGTTCCATGACGGCTTGCCGTAAGGACACGGGAACCACGACTTGATGTCGTCCATCGGCGGGTGCCCGCCGGTATATGAGTCCGTCTTCGTTCTCGGAGAAGATGCCGGCCGTACCGGCCAGGAGGTTAGCACGATGACGTCTACAGTCATCGTCGTTGGCCTGTGCCTCGCGGAGGTCCGCGAGGGTCAATGGGCACGCAAGGTGTGCCATGGTATGGTCAGCCATACCCTGGGTAGCATTACCCACCATGCACACCGGTACCACCGGGATGTCCTCGTCCACCGGGCGGGTATCCCCGCTCGGGGTGTCGAGTCGAGACAACGCGTCTCCGAGGTGGTGGGTTGACCCAGCCTTATACACCGTGCGCTAGTCGTGCTCGGCCATCTTCAGCCTCCATCGGGCTAGCCTCCCATGGCTATCGGAATCCTTGTCACCAAGGTTGAGGAGCCATCGTAGGGGTTCGTGGTCGGACCTCACGATGAACCTGGAGCCCTCCAGGTATGGACGGAGCAGTTGCACTGCCCATATAACTCCGAGGCATTCACGCTCGGTGGCACTATAGTTCCGCTCAGCCGGGTTGAGTGTCCGGCTGAAGTACCCTACCGGACGTAGGTCCGGGATAACGTTATCGGTACCGATCAACGTCTCTCCCTGTAACAGGGTGCATCCCACTTGTGTATCACACGCATCGACATCGATGACGAAGGTACCCCGTCTATGCGGTAACGCAAGGACGGGTGGGGCTAGTAGGGCTCGCTTCAGCGACTCGAATGCCTCCTCTTCGCTAGGCGAAGGGGGTTGGAGTACCTTGGGTAAGGTACTGCTCGTAAGAACCGTTAACGGTTTAGCTATCCGAGCGAAGTCCTTGACGAACCGTCGGTATACATTGCACATTCCCAGGAAGCTCTTGAGCTGCGTCTGGGTGTTAGGTAACCGGGCATCCCGGAGTGCCCGGGTATTGGCTTCGAGTACCCCTAGTTTACCAGGGGTTATCTGGTGGCCCAGATATTCGACCGTCTGTTGGAAGAAGGCGCACTTCTTCAGACGCAGGGTTACCCCGGCGTTCCTCAAGAGGGTGAGTACCTCGTCAACATGTTGTACATGGTCATCCATGTTACGTGAGAAGACGATGACGTCATCGAGGTACACTAGGCAGTTACGCCACTTCACCCCAGACAGTATGATGTCGATAGCCCGCTGGAATGTAGCGGGGGCGTTGGACAATCCGAAGGGCATCCTTAGGAACTCGTACACTCCACTGTGACAGACGAATGCCGTCTTGGGGATATCCTCGTCCGCCACCGGGATCTGCCAGTATCCGGCATTGCAGTCGATGGTGGTAAACACCGTAGCCTCCCCCAGGGAGTCGATGCATTCATCCATCCTTGGTAAAGGGTATGAGTCCTTCTTGGTAACCAAGTTGAGGCGTCGATAATCGATGCAAAACCGAGGGGTTTGATCCTTCTTCGGCACAATAACGACTGGGGCACCCCATTCCGACATCGAAGGTCGGATCACCTTAGCTTCACTCATCCTCTTCACTTCTCCATCAACGATCTCTCGTTGCATAGGTCCCGCTCGGTGCGGTTGTGAGCGGGCGGGTCGTGCGCCTGGTACCAGGTCTATACGATGTTGGGTTGCCCCAATGGTCCCCAAGGCCCCGCCTGTCCACATAACGTCATGCTTTCTTAGCATCCGTCGTACCCCTTCGGCTACCGAAGGGGGAAGGTGGTCGAGGTCAGCCTCGGCCAGTGCCTTCAAGGCCTCTTGGTCCTTTGGCGGCAGGTCCGCCGGAGCCGCCGATGGGTTAGGCTTCCCGTCATCGGGTTGCTGTCGCTCGGTGGTCTCGGCGACCGCCAGTACTTCAAGTGGTTCCACTTGACCTTCCTTATCAGGGGTAAGGATATCTCCTTCGTAGAGTTCGGCAATCCCGAGGATAGTTCCCTTCGGGAGGGTGACTGCCTTACGGCGGTAGTTCGCCATCACTAGGAGGGACGACCCTCCTGCTGGGAGGTCTATGAGACCGTTGGCCATGGTCAACCCATGGCGCTTGTACGTCCGTAGGTTGGACTGGACTCTGCAGATGCCTGCGAGGTCGCAGTTAACCGGGAGGACTGTCTCTGACAACGGCTCAAAGCGAGTTCGCTTGGCCACCCGAAGTGTCTTCGGCTCGACGCTTGCGTACACCTCAGCCACGTTAACGCGGCTTCCTTGTAGCGTCAGGTCCCTGACGATAGCCGTGTGTCCTCGCTTCGTCCCGTCGGCTTCTTGAAGCTCGACGGTCCTCCGGCCTGGCCGGATTGCATCAACGTGAACGTTGATGAAGGTGCACCCCAGTATGCAGGGCACCGATAGCGTTTCACATACCAGGAAGTCAACTTCCGAGGTGAGATCCCCGATGGTAACCTGCAGCGACATCGCTGCGGTCGTACGAATGAGTCGACCATTCGCGTCCTTGATGGTGGGTCCCCGAGTCACTCTGACTCGTGGAAGCCACTTGTCCGGGAGGGTATCCTTCCGGATAAGGTTGGGTCCAGCCCCTGTGTCCAGTACAGGGTAGTACGATCGTGTCGACTGGGGGTCAACCCCCAGTGTGGCTGATACCTTGAAGTTCTCCAAGGTAAACAACACATGTCCTACCCCGATATCCGGTGTAGCTCGGGCATCCTGAACAGGGCCCTTGTCTGGTTCAACGTGAAGGGGCTTCCCGTCCTCTCCTCCCAACCTCGGGGGTTGGTCATCAATCCCCTGACGCCGTGTCGTCGGGGCCGGAAGGTGTACCCGGCGGTTGATGCGGCGTCGGCTCAACCGCGCTCTCCGTGGGGCTTTCCCCGCGGTACTCCGGGGTGGCTTGCTTGGGTGACCCCAGCGCCCCCCGGTCATCCTTCCTCTTACTCGTTTCCCGCCCTTGGTAGGGTGCTGTCCGCCGGGACATCCGGCTGAGGAGGTGCCCCCTCGACGGCCAGTACTCCACCTGGAGCTGGCTGCCTACCCGGTGCGGGTCCGGGTGCTCGGGCGGGATACCCCCCGGTGGATGCCTTGCGTTGCGCCGCTGCCCGCCGAGACTCCTCGGGGATGAGTGGGCAGGAAGACACCCAGTGCTGGGGATCCCCACACAACATACATCCGGACGTACCGGTCCCCCCTTGAGGTCGCATCGGGGTAGCCCCGTAGCTACGGTTGCCTCCCTCGGGCGCCCGAGTGCCTGCTCCCTGGTAGGCCTTGGGTCCTTGGGTCAACCGGAACATGGACTCCCCCAACCGGTTGGGTCGGCCCGCAATCTGCGGGGGTGCCTCCGTGCGCACCGCCCATGTTGGCAAGGGTTGGTGAGGGTTACCCGTCACCGGGGAGTACCCCGTAGTCCGCACATACGGGACGCGCCGTCCCGTTCCTTCGTTGACCTGGAACTGGGTTCCAGCCGGGGCGATGTACGCTACCGTACCATGTTCATCAATCACCGGCGTCGCCGGTAGCAACAGGTGGCCCTGTTGGTCGACTAGAGGGTCACCCTCACCAATAGGGGTATGTTCGGTCGCCACCAGTACTGGTGCGGCCTTACGTTCCACCTTCTCTTGCCTCGGTACCGGGGTAAGACTGGGCTTGCCTCCCTCACCCTTGAGCTTCGGGGCCAAGGCACACTCCGGGTGTAGAACCCGGTAGGCGTCCCCTAGGGACTTGCACATATGCATCAGTCGACTGAAGTTCGTCCGTGCCGTATTGGCGCCCCGTGCGGATATCCGCACGTAGTTGGGTACTCCTGCGAACAGGATGGCCCGTAGCTCCCCTTCTCCGAGGAGCTTCCCCAGCTCGTAGTCGAGCTCTTGGATCCGGCGTCCAAACATCTCCTCATCCTCCCAGGACTGGGCGGTGGCAGTGCGAAGGGCCCGATAGTGGTCCTCGCACTTGTCCTCACTGAGGTAGCTGCTCAGCAGCTCCTTCAATATCCCACGGTAATCCATGGGGGTGGCCGCGACCCTCATTCCCGGCATCGGGGATGCCTGGCGAAGAATGCCTCGCACCCGTTCATCAACAAAGAACGGGAGGATCTCCAGAGCCAGCCCCTCGTTAACGAGCGCCTTGTCTGCGGCTGCCTTGAAGCTAGTCAAGAAGCCGATGACTGCCAACGGGCGTCCGTTCGGCCCCCCGAACATAGGGACTCCCTTCATAAGGGTCTGCATAGAGCGGATCGCCCGATGCAACGTATTACGCATCGATTCCGATACGGTGGTAGAGCGGTCCTCCAAACGATAACGTTCCGGAGTAAGAACCGACCGGAAGACCTCGTTGACGATCTCCGTGTCAGCGTCCTGGATATCCAGTCGCTTAGCCAGTTGATGAGCGAACTCATCGGACTCCATCCGCTTCAGTAGGCTCGCAGTTACCTGCGCGGTCATAGCTTCCACCACTGAAGATGGTACTTCAGGCGTCGGCACCTCGGGAACCCGAGTTGCTTGGCCTCCTTCGTCGTGGGGGTACTGCGAGAGGGTACCTCCTCCCCCAATAACCGACTCTCCCCCGGCGTACGTATCCGCCGGGTCGTGTCCGCGGAGTCCGCTTCGGGTGCTCCGAGCGTATTGCTCCGTGTGACTCCGTTCCAACTCTGCCGACGAGTCGGACCCATACCCCATTGTGTCCGGGGGTTGTCCAGGAGTAGCAACACCGGGGTTGACCCTGGTGGACTCCGAAAGTAGTCCGGCCGGTTCGAACCGTACCGGTGTGGGAGGAACACGACGGGGTCCCGTCGTGTGCCGTGTTGACATCAACACTGCCATTGCGTCCTCCGTCCGATCTTGACGGGCGTCGAGCCCGGAAAACCGGGCCTCGATGCGGGCCAATGATGCCATCAGGGAATCCCCTGGTGAAGGAGGCGGCGGAGTGAGGTCGGTCGACGACAGTTGAGGCGGGCCCCCGCCTCCTGCCGTCCGAGCCGTGCCAAACGTCGATCCGGCCCCGGAAAGCATTGGCGTCTCAATGTTATCGATCGGGTTCCCGATCCCGGTTCCCTTAGTCACCTCCGGGGTCGGCGTCGACGCCGATCCGTCATCTTGAACGTTCCCCGTCTCTTGGGTAGACATGGTCACAATCAGTCAACCGACGTATCAATCACCACGAACAAGAGAGCGAGGGGGTAGATTGGGGAGAGTACAGTAGATCACAGTCAAAGGTAAAAACTCAACACAATCGATCAGGTCGCAACACCACGAGTACAAGAAAAGGACCAGATCCCTATCCGTGTGCCAGGGCCGAAGACGGCGTCACCACAAGGGTGACGGAAACCCGTCCCCTGCTGCTCCACCAATGTAGCACAATAGGAATCCGTCGCACGTCCACTCTCAGGGAACACTCACCAAGGGGGATCGGCACCAACGTCACCGGGAGGCCAAGGTTGCTGTCCTTGGAGCGCAAGCCACGGGACCAAGATGGGAGCCCAAATGGGAGGGGTTTGTTGTTCTACCTTGGCCGGCGGTGGATTCGCCACCGGCCCCCTCGTTATAAACCCTCGGAGACACTACTAACTACCCTCCACCCCAAGATACAAGTCCCTCTGGTCATACGTAACTTATAGATACCGTGACCAGCTCGGACTCTCAAATTGCAAGTTAAGGATTAGAAGTAGCCCCCCTAATATTAGGGTCACAATACGGACAACCATATTGCTACATGGAGGCGGACCAGCGCCCCATCAAAGCAGCGCGCGGAACCAACCAGCGCAGCACCTGCGGGGATATCCCCGCAGCTAACCAAGAGACCCTCCCGCAGCTCGCGGGTAATGAGGGCGTCAACGCCCTCATACCATAGACAGGGACCCCCGTCCGGCATGACAGGGACGGAAGGAGAGACGGGCGCATCCAGAAGAGCCACAGGAGGCGATACGGCTGCCACCGGAGCCGGTGCCGCTCGATACGAGGCACGGGAGGACCCCGCGGAAGGGGCTCCACCGTGAACCTGGCGGGACTCCCCCCGACGACGGAACGCCTCACGTTCCCCTCCCGTAGAGCCCCACTCTCGGGGACGACGGCCAGCCCCCACCGGTATCGGATTACAGAACCTCGGGGCTATGCCCTGAAGGGGGTCGTGGATGACCATGGGAATACCTAGGTCAGGGACAGACTTGGTGGACGCCCACCCACGGTAACAAGGCATCCCCGGCTGAGTACGCCGGATGCGCAAAGAGTGACAGGGCAAGGGGACAGTCCCAGTCTGCGGATCCCGATACGGGGGTAGGTTCAAAACCTCCGCCCAGTTCACGGCATCATGAACAGCCAAGATAGCCTCAAACTCACAAGCTAACCCCGTCTTGGCAGCGAGGGCGTCAACGCCCAGCTCCCCAATGTGCCGACGGACACCCGTCGGAAGATCAAAAAGCTGACCCTGCCGACGGCCGGACAACAGGAAGGAAGAAGCCTGCCCGAGGGTGACCTCCAGGGTCAAGGTACCCTGCAACGGGCGCACGGACCGAGAGGCCCACACGCTACCGAAATATCGGAGGCACGGGCCGGTGTCAAAACGGAAAGCTGGGGCGTGTTACCACCCCTCCTGCCATAAGGGCGGGCGCACTAGAGTGTACTCCAGCGAGCGACGGATACCGGTCTGCAACGCACATGGTATGTCGATGCGAAACGCATCCGCCATGACACCATGGTTGCGACGCCAGGTCGACGCCGACTTCAGCCCAGGCATGGGCAGGAAGAGCGCGGTCAACGTCAAATGCGGGGATACCCCCGGGAAGTACTCAAAGCCGGGATACCGGTTGGAATCGGGTAAGGTCTACACTAAAGCAACGGGGGTATCAGCAGCGGCAACCCCCCGAGCGCTTGCGGGGTAGCCAACGTCCCGCGGCAACGCGGGAGCAATTCAGTCGCATACTTCGAACGAGGGGTTGAGGAAGACCTCCCCCCGCCCGACCCGGGTGCGCCAGAGTTCGGCATGCCGGTCGTCCGGCTGACTCGGTATCCAATGATGCTCGACCCGGACCGCATTAGGCTGGACGACCAGCCGCGCCAACTCCCGCTCCCAACGCGGGTCCAGCTCGACACGTCGGGAGGAACCTCCACGGTGGCTCGGCGGGTGGACGCCCATGCGCATCCGGCCAGCAGAGTCCATGGGCTCTTGAACGGTCAGGCTACGAACCCGAGCCACCAAGTCGGAGACCAACATAGGGGGGTGTCCCACCAAAAGAGGCGACGCCGCCACCCAGCGGGGCAACCCGGGCCGGCCCTGGAAGGATCGACGGCGCCGGCGGAAGCCTAACCAGCAGATGTGCCGGCACCGCAGGCGCGCGGGGCCAAGGAGAAAGAAGAAGGGCGGGCACCAGCCCGGAGTAGCTCCCGGTGTCCACCGCCATCGGGGAAGGTACGTCTTGACCGACAGCAGCCCGCGGCACCGCGGGTAGTACACCACCTCCGACCCGATCCGACGACGTCACGCTGGCAACGGGAGAGAGAGGCACTTCTACTGCCACCGCGACCGGAGCACCGGCCGGGCGGGCGCACGCACCATCTTTACCCGACGCACCGGGCGGGGCCCCGCCACTACCATTAACGTCAACGGCCGCACCATCTTGGGAAAGAGCAGAGCCGGCACCGGCGCCAGGCCCCATCCTGGCGACCGGAGCAGTAGGAAGAGGCGCCGACCCACGCAGTTGACCGCCCCCTGACGGTGCCGTTGTGCCGCTGCACACCGACGACAACCCGCCCGTCGGACTAGCCGCCGACACGCGGACGGTTACGTTGTCCTCGTCGTCCTCCAACGAGCTCGCCCGGAAGCACTCGGCGGTAGTAGGAGCGACGGGCGCGTCGTCCTCCATCTCCTCGTTGAGCAGGAGCTCGGCCGCGACCCCGGGTACCAGGGGGTCGGACATGGTGAATCCGGGGCGGCAGGGGTCCCCCGTGCGAACAAGCCGCAGCCGGCTCCACCCGGTACGGTAAGAGAACAGGGACGAGCCATGGAAGCGCGGGCACCCGCGCTTATTACCACAAAGCCCGGCACGGGCGACACGGAAGCGCGGGACGGCCAACACCCAGAGAGCTACGAGGACGCTCCACGCAGGCAACTGGGCCAGGGCCACGCCCCCACACGGGGTGATCAAGGGGGGTCTTCCCGCAACCGCCCCCGCGAAACGCGGGCAGTCCCCGCCCCCACTCACTCGTCCACACGAGAGGGGCTCCCCTACCACCAGACGCCTGGTGGCGGATCCGCTTGCACCACTCCCCAGAAGAGGGGGTCGTGGCACAAAACCCGCATGGGGAATTCAACGGTCCGGAAAACGGATCGTTTAACGCCACACTGAGGGGGGCGCCCCCCTCAATCAACCCCGAAAAGGGGTGTCTGCCGCGACAGGGCGCAAAGCCCCACCCGACCGAGAAACGGTCGCGCGACACACTTACAGTCGGAAAGCCAAATGTCAATCGACCCGAGGACAGGCCGAATCTAAGGGGGGGATATGTAGCAATATGGATGACCGTATTGTGACCCTAATCTAGAGGGACTACTCCTATCCCTTAACTTTAAATTGGAGAGTCCGTACTGGTCACGGTATCTGCGAGTTACGTATGACGAGAGGGACTTGCATCATGGGGTGGAGGGTAGTGAGTGGTGTCTCCGAGGGTTTATAACGAGGGGGCCGCCGGCGAATCCACAGCCGGCCATGGTAAAACAACAAACTCTTCCCATTTGAGCTCCTACCTTGGTGCCGTGGCTTGCGCTCCAAGGACAGCAACCTTGGCCACCCGGTGATGTTGGTGCCGATCCCTTCTGGTGAGTGTTCCCTGAGAGTGGACGTGCGAAGGTTTCCTATTGTGCTGCAGGGCGGCGGAGGGGGGGGGCAGGGGGGATGGCGGGGGGGGGAAGGCATGCGCGGTGGTCCGTCGACGGCGCAGGGAGGGTCGAGCGGCAGCCGCGACCGCGCCGCCACCGACACCACATCTGCACCGGCAGCGGAAGCGGCGGCGGCCGCGGCGGCGGACACAGGGACAGCAGCGGCCGCGCGTCGGCGGCGTCAGCGGCGGCCGCCGGTGGCAGCCGTGGCAGCTGTGTCGGCAGCGGCGGCAGCGGCGGGCAGACGACGAAGCAGAGTTGGGGGGGGGTGCGCGGGCGGGGCGGGAGGGCAGGCGTGGGTGGTCCCTTGCGAGCTGGCTCCGTCCCGCTCCCCCCCCCCCGCCCCTCCGGCGCCCCCGCCGCCGGCCGACCCCACCCCTCCCCCCCCCCCCGCACACCCCCCTCTGCCCTCCCACCTCCCCTATGCCCTGTGGTGGCGCGTGGACCGCGTGTGCACGCGACGTTCATCGGGAGAGCGCGGGAGGAAGTTTCCGCTGGGGGGGGGCGGGGGAGGGGGGGGGAGAGTGCCCCCACCCAATCCCCTCCCCCCCCCCCACGTGCACCACTCCCCCTCCCTTTCAGGCCTTTGGAATACTAGAGGCACCAGCGGATGCGCCCGCCGCGGCCCTTGCGGTCGTGGGGACGTGGCCGGCAAAGGACCTCCCCTCGCCGCCAAGACCCCCGCAGCTGCCTCCCGGCCATCCCCCTTCCACGCGCCCGCCTCACGCCGCCGCCGACGTGAGCGCCGCGGCCCGCGCGTCGCCCGTCGCCGCCGGCGCGACGTCGTCGCCCGTCGCCAGCACCGCCATCGCGCCGTTGCTGCCGCGCGGCGCCATGGCGGCGGCGACAGAGGCGGGGGCGGCGGCGTCCAGGGCCTCGGGGGGGGCGACGGGGGCTAAGCACCCCCCGCCGCCCAGCAACAGCCCCCCTCCTCCAAAAGCGCCCCGCCGCCACTCCCTGCACCCGTCCCTGGCTGCCAGCCCGCCGCGTTCGACCCGCAGCCGACCACCCCTCCGCTTGCCACCATCGCAGAAGCTGACGCGGTGGAGGCGCCACTTGCCGCCATGCCGGCGGCGCAGGCGGTCGCGACGGCGGCAGCAACGGCCGGTGGGGGCCAGGGCGGGGGATGAGCCCCCCTCCGCCGAGCTACATTCCCCCCCCGCCCCCACCAGCGCCACTCGGCCCGCCACCACTCCCCACCGACTGCTCGTCTGCCGCGGGCGACGGCCCGCGAGCAGCCGGCGCTCCCTTCGCCGCCGCGACCGCCGCGCCACCACCAGACCACGCCGCCGCGGCCGTCGCCGCCCCGCCGTCGCGCGCCGGCCACCTCTTTTCGCGGGGGTGGGCGGCAGCGGTCGCGGCGAGGGCGAGGGGGCTGACATAGAAGGATCGCCACCCCCCACGCCGCCACAACACCCTTCCACCGCCGCCCCCACCGCCCCCGTCCGCCTCCCACTTGTTCACCGCCCCGCCGAGATCGGCCGGCGCGCCGGCGGCCGTCATCGCCATGCAGCCCGTCACCGCCGCCGCCAGGAGGGCGTCCGTCGTGGCAGCCGACGCCGCCGCTGCGCCCGCCATAACCGGCCCGCCGTCGGCCCCGCTCGTGATGCCGCCGGCCAGCCCAGCGCCGGCGCCGACCCCTCGCACGGCGACTCCGCGGCCGCGCTTCGCCGAAGCGACCGCCGCGGCGCCGACCAGCCCGTCCCCCGTCGCCGCGGTGCCGCCCTTGGTGTCCGCCACAGGAAGGCGAACGAAGGGGGATCGCTCCCGCCGGCGCCGGCGCAGCACCTCCCCATCGCCGCAGCCACCGCCCCCGCTCTCCCTTCCCCTGGCCGCCGCCGAGGCGAGTGCGGCCAGCGCACCGGCGGCCGTCGCCACCTTGCCGCGCATCGGCACCGCCAAGAGGAGCTCATCCCTCGCGGCCGCCGTTGCCGCCGCCACGACCTTCGTCGGCTGCCCGTCGCCGACCGCGTCCCTGTCTCTTGCGGCCAGCTCGGCGCCGGCGACGGCCGCCAGGGCGGCCACTCCATGCCCGCCCGCCGCCGCGGCCCCCGCAACGCGGCCGGCGAGCCCGTCCGTCGCGACCGCCGCGCCGCCCTTGTCCGCCGTCGCCGGGAGGATGTCGAGCTCGGCGGCCGTCGCCGCCGCCGCGTCCGCCATGAGTTGCTTGTCGCCACCCACGTCCATGGCGACGGCGGCCGGCCCGTAGCCGGCCCCAGCCGCCATCGCGGCCACACCACGGCCGTCTGGCGGTTTGCCGTTGGATGCCAAGAGACGGCACCGGGCCAGCCAATGCCCTTTCATCGCCCAAAAAAGCAGATTGAAGACAAAAAAACTATGCGATGTCAGGGACGGAAAAATAAGCCAGCATCTTGCTCTTCCAGGGGGAAACAGAGAAAAGTAATCATAACGAACCAGGTGTCAGGGCGGCCGTAGCCGAACGGGAAGGGCCGGAAGCACGCCCTGCAATGGCATCCCTTCCCCAGTCATCCCGGGGAGGTTGTGCAGGACGTACTGTCGCGCCTCACGATGATGGCCTTGTATAGATGACAAAGAAATAGATGAAAATGCGAGAACGTGAACAATACGATCCGGCAACAGCGAATGCCAACACACAAACCTGCGCACTCCATGCTCGTAGTCCTTAAAAACAGGTTCAATGGCAGAGTAGTCGGGGGAGTAAGGGGAGAGACGGATACGAGCGACCCCGTTCTCCGCAAGAATCTGATTCACAAACGCAGTGTGACCAGAGGCGTTATCGTATGCCACGACGCAGTTACTGCGCTGCTCTGACCAAGGCAAGCCAGGGTGATACGCATTCATTCTCCGCACAACGCTGGTGCAAAATAAATCAAAATCATCACCATTCCATGCAGGGGTACTCGTTAACAAACAGCTCCAAAATACCACGAGTATACAATATGGCCACCGTGGAAGAGAAGCGCGCGCGGACCCAAGCGTGCGCCGCGACCGCTTCCAGTGGTGGGCGCCATGCCGCGCCGGCGCAAAATGGCCTGACCAGCCACGTGCCTTTCGTCGAGGACGACGATGCAGCGATCTGGGACTTGACGGTACAGCCGAAAAAAAGCCACCCTCAACTCCTGCGACCTCTCCAGCGCCAGTCGCTCGACCTGCTTCACCAAAATTCCGATCTCAATCAGCATTCGAGACAGAGTGCTTGTCGACACTGGCCAGCTTTGCTCCCAGGCAGGCAGGCCCGCCAGCTTCCAGAATAATGCCTTCATTTCCGAAAGAAACATTTCTGGGTGGGTGCGCACCAGAGTGCTCAGCGCCGCCAAAAACTCTGGATTGAAGACCGCGGCGTCCGCATGCCTGTTGTGGATGACATCATCGTTCCACAGGGAGCCGTGGCGCTCATAATTGGCCCAACACTGCTTCGCGGCTGCAAGACTGCACCCGATGGCTCCAAAAAGAACGCCCATGACTTTCCTTGGCGCCCGTTCTCGATGACCTGACATCGAATCGCAATAGGGTACGTGGTCGTGAAGTGAAGGGAGGCTCAACGCGTCAGCGCCGACACCGAATGTCCACAAGCCGACTAGGTCTGGCGACTTGGCCTGGAACCCGCCACGACCGCCGGCGACCGAACTGGACCTACTACGGATATTTTTTCAAATTCCCTATTTGCGAATATATATAGCGACAAAATGTGAATATATTTTGATAACCGTCGCGTAATGGCGCGCTCGCCCCAGCGCGCGGTTCTGCAGAGGCTGTGCTGCGTCACACGAGATCCGACGTCCAACCAGCAGGAAGTGCTCTTCCCGGGTGGTCACGAAGGGCTCCGTGTAAGGACGAACCGGCCGCGCGATATACACGAAATGAAGCCTTCTGCTCACTGACAGAGTGGAATCACGCCAGGCCAAAAAAGGTACTTGCAGCCGCTCACTTCGCGGTCTGCCGCAGCGCGCTCAGAGACGCGGCAGAAGCGGGTCGCGCGAGCCCAGCGCCGTAGATGTTTTGGATGAAAACACGCACGTCGGGCCCAAGTAGCCAATCCGCACCGGGGAGACTGGTGCCACGAGGAATGCTTTGCGTCTGGCTGCAATTTCTTCGCGCTGAGCTCGTTTCAAGAGCATGTACATGCGTACATCGGCCAGATGAGAGAGATATAAATATGTATTTATTTTAGGACCTTTTAAAGACTGAGGCGTCACGCAAGGTCCGCATCACCGCCTGCTTCCCAAGCACGATATAGGTAGCCCTGGAGAGCCTGGAGTCACACAGCGGTGGACGGCGCGATCTCAGCCAAGGCTGAATTTCTGCCGGTCAGTCAGCACACATCTCGGCTGCTGCGGGCGTCACAGGCATCCCTGAAGCCCGGCGGCCGGGCAGGCACGTGGTCTTTTTCGGGTGCACGACTGCGGCAGGAGCAGGTGCATGATCGGCCTCCTTACCAAGCCATTATCTGACCGCTGGACCGGAGAAAGGCTCTGGGCCACACACAACGAGCTGGGGTCGCGCCCGTTCTTGGTCTTCATTTTTTTTGTCGTGCCGGGCCAGACACGAATAGAGCACCCCACTCCCGGGGTGGTGTGCTCCCGCCTGATCTGGTCCCCAGTCTTTCATCTCTTTGGCAACGTTCCGCTGCTTTCGGAGGGACACGGGGTTGGAAACAGAAGCCATCTCGCGATCAATATTGCGCAGCGAATCAGAGTCATCCATTGTGCACGAGTGCTCAAGAATTGCTTGGTAAATTACAGCTTCCACGCACGTGCCAGGCATGCGGTGCACACGAATTGCACATTCACGACTGCGACAAGTCTACTTTTTCGGGGATGCACAATAGTGCCAACGGCGCTTGCACTGAAGTGTAGGTTGCAGATACATAAATTCAAAGACAGTGGCGCACGAAATGTGACAAGCATTGCAGAACGGACTCCTGGCCAAGGAAGGTCGTCCAACCCATTGTACTGCACCGAATTGTACGCACATACTAGGTGTGGCAAGAGAAAAAAACTTAAAAGCAAGCAGTTGCGTGTGGTTCCTGTCGCCTACGACGGAAAGGAATTCTTTCGACGACCCACACGCCATGGACCAATGAAATAACAGAACGAGCGCCACGGCGCACCATCGGACCATGCGGTTAACATGCAGCTTGGAAGCACCCCAGCCCCTCGGAAGCGCCCTTGTCCGACCGCTGCTGGTGCCGCTTCAACCCGGGGCCATGGCTGCGCTGCAGATTTGTGCCCTGGCATTGCCAACTCGGCACTTGAAGATGATGATGGCGCTAGCCAGCGCGATCGAAATATGCCACAGTGAAACAGGAAAGCTCCTGTTCGGCAGACGGACGAGTCCGGACGACATCTCGGGTGTCAAAGGAGAGGCGTCAACGGGCACGCCGTGAAATTGCTTGAAGGAGTCTGAAAAGCTCCTTTGACGGACTTATGAAAAGATCTTCTCGGCACGCCCGGATGCCAGGTCAAAGACCGCATCCCCTGTGTACCGCTTGTCGAATGTGCAAGATGGGGGGAGCTGCACACATACAACGTAACACAACGTTCGGTTGGCAGTCTTTGACAAGACGCACACGTCGTACGACACCATGTACGCTTTGTTGTGCACGACAGAGAGAACCGGCATCAATTGATTTACATCGTCGAGCTCATATAGAGCTTTTGGAGTGGCGGCACGCGGTCGTGATTGCCTCGCTATGTCGGACGCACGTGGCAGGTGTTTATCAGATTCCAACGAGACTCTGATGAGCCTGACTTTGCTGAAGGCCCCTACTCGCGTGACCTCGCAGACCACGTGCATGACCAGAGGGGAACCTGAAAATGTGCGTCAACGTGCTCAAACAGACATGAGTACTTCAACAAGAAATAATTTCTTCTGCAGAATGCATAGTATAGTTCAACATCATCAATGCAGCCTTTACCCGGTAAAAATGGCAATTCACGATAAACAACCTTGATGAACTTACATGTGTGAAATCAGTTGGCCATTTCACGCTTTTTATGTTAAGAATCTGTGAGGCCAGCGCACAAACCGTGGCACCCGCCCCCCTCGGCAGGGCCAGCCATCCTTCTCAAAACCGACATGGCGGGTGGCGGCGGCAGTGTGTGGCGCCCCTCCCCCTCCCCCAGGCCCCCACCCTTCTGCACGTGCTCGCGCTGCACTGGCGGAGCGTCCCAGCCCTCCTTACTCCCTCCATGACTGCCCTCTCTTCACCACACCGAAACCCTCCCGCATACCCTCCCCGACCCCCTCAACCTCTTGCCCGCGGCAGCAGCAGCGGAGGCGGCGAGAATGGAAGTGGGGGCTGCGGCGGCCGCAGAGGTTGCGGCAGCGACGCGGCCGCCTCGGTGGGAGGCGCCGACGAGACGGCAGAGACCGCCTTTGTGCTGCCGGCCGTTGCAAGCTCATCTCCTAAGGCGCGCTCCTCTGCCTTCCCGCTCCCGCACGGTGGCAGTGGCGGCGGTGGCGGCAGCGGCGGGGGGTCCTCGGCTCTTGGCTCCGCTGGGTGCCCTTCGGAAGAGCCGGCCGCTCCTGCACGGCGGCTGCGGTCGCCACGCGTCGCGACGGACAGGCGTCCGTGTCCCCAGGGGACTCGGACGTGCGCCGCGCGGGCGCTAGCGCAGCCGCTTCCGCCGCCGCTGCCGCCACCTCCGCCGCAGCCACCGCTGAGCCCAACCGCCGCGACCGCCGCCGGGGCGGCGGCGATGCCACCCTGCCTGCGGCCGCTGCCCAGCATCGCCACCGGGGGGGGTGAAGGCGCCGCCTGTGGCAGCGGTATTGGCAGGTCACAAAGAAAGTACTCATGTGCGCCTCACGTAGGGTTGTTAAAAGTGAATCACATTTTGTCGCGGCGTTCATCATTGTCTTAATTTATCGTCTTCGATTTTTATTTTATCATTAATCGTTCATATTATCAGTGTAGGTAAATACACAATGCAAGCCGTGTTGAGGAGTGCTGTTCTGCCGCTGCTTGCTGCTCACGGCGTCGCCGAGCATGCTCTATTGCACCCTGTAGGTGACCTTTGCTTCGTGTTCGTGGAGCCCGTCGCGACACGGCCGCCCCTCTCCCCAGAAGGCCCCGCGCGATGTTCTTCACGCGTGAGCCTTCGGTGCGCATTGCTTCATGTGGTGACGCATGATGGACTCTCGGACAGCTCCTGCCGTCGGCGCAGGCGCACGAGCTTCTAACGAGCTTGGGTGTTGCGGTTTAACGCCCCGTAACAATCCTGGTGTCACGTAGATTTGTATTGTCACCTCCCTTCCGAGGACATGCTGTCAAGGGCCCCTGTGCGTGGCCGATGATGGCCGTTGAAACCCACAAGATTAATCAATCACATCAACTAACAGGTTGTCTTTTGCACGCGAACTCACCACGTGTCATGTTGTATTTCATGGAGCTCCATGCACAGATCTCGAACCCCCCCCCCCGCCCAGCCACACTGGAAGCGGCTTGCAGTTCGGTTGAAATCCTCAAGTACATGTTGCAGTTCTCCCAGTTTTTTTTTTTTGTCCCATGTGGAGAAGAGCAAGAGCAAACTGTGTTTGACCAATAATATGACTCAGATGCTGCCTCTCTGGCCAATTACTGCTCTGCATGAGGGTCCGTTGTTGTACGAACAGTGTGATTGGGGATTCTCTTTGGATTTATGACCACTTCGAGGGCAGAACAAGCACCGGCTGAGCGCTTCGGACCAGGGTTGTGACGGGAAAAACGTATACGTTTCATTTGTTAAACTAACCGACAGATTAATCTATAGATTAATCTATCTGTGGCTCTGCGCTTTTACATTAATCAACGAACAATTCTCGTATTGATACCATGTACATTCCTGATTTCTGAGGCAGTTGCGGCCACTGTTGTTCGACTGAGACTGGCTGTTGTCTCACCTGAACCCTTCTCCTCATCGCGCAAAAGTCCCCCCTCGGAGCGCCAGCGGGCTAACATTGTCGGAGTCCCGGGGTGGCTCCCAGTGACACAAGGAACTCATTCTTCCTCCTGCCCATCCGTACCGCGCCCGCCCTCACCCACACTATCGGTTGCGCCACCACTCTCCCCATCCTCTGCATCAACTGAACCAAAGAAGTCGAGGTCGTCCTCTCTTATGTTGACGCCGTCCAGGAGCTTGAGGTCCATGTGAACAAACATTAGCTTGGCCACCTTGTCATGGGTCAACCTGTTCCGGATGAGGGAGTGGATAGACTTCTGCTTTGAGAAGGACCTCTCCACAGCGCGAATTCAGTCGATCCTGGACCTGGCTCATTATTATGCTTATCAGCGTTGATTAAACGCAATAAAACTAAAAAACTAAAAACGTATTGATTTAATCTATAGATTAATCAAGTCAAAATCAAAACACGTTACGTTTTTGCCAACCATGCTTCGGACTGTTCTTGACAGAGATGACCTGAGATAAAGGGCCAACCGGCGAGATCGGATGAAAAAACAAGAGTGTTTTGACCAACCAGCGTTCGTTGCGAGAGCAGTTGTGGCCATAGCCAATCATCAGGTTCTTCCGATAGACGTGTTGCAGCACGCCATTGGTCAGCTCTCTACTGCGAGCATGCGATTGGCCCTTGCTCTTGAACACTTGCTCTTGATCTTGTACACTTGCTCTTGCTCTTGTCCACATGGGACAAAATTCGGTAAACTGCAATACTGCCTCTTGGTGGTCTTCACTGCGGTCGGCTCTCTCCTCTCGGTGGCCCTGTGCGCGGGGGACTTCGCTGCTCTTCCGCGCCCTGTACGGCGGCCGTCCTCACTTCAGGGCATCCTGCCTGCTTCAACGTTCTGCCACCCGGGCCACCCGGACGCGTCCCTTCACTGCCCGTTCACCCTTTGCGCGCCTGGTTGATGCCTTGCTTAATACCAACGACGTGGTATTCACAATGATGTCCTTTGTTACCTGCGTTCACGGCGGCCTACCTGTCAGGCTGTTCCACCGGGCCTTGACGCGGGCGGCGCCGCTGCTGCAGCGCCCTTTCGCCAGGCTGCGGGCTGGGCACTTAGGCCAGTCACTAGTCATGGCATCTGTGCCTCCCTCTTGCGACGACCGGCAGACCGAAGCTGGTGCGGACGCTGACGACGACGATGGCCTCATGCTGGACGAGGATGGGTGGGCTGCATTGGAAGCCGCTCGCGGCGCGCCGGCTTGGGTGGAGTTGGAACGTGATGCAGAGACGCAGCTGCCGCCCCCGTTGGTAAGGACGGAAGCGGCCGAAGCGGCCATCAAGGAGCTGATGGCTTGCAAGTTTCAGGGCGCAGCTATCAATGACATGAACGCAGTGTCTCTGCGGGTGTTTCGACCCACCCCGGGATTTGTCACGTCAGTAGACGTGAATGCTCTTCTTGAGCCCCTGCTCACATACTGGCTGGCTCTCTACAAAGCTGCTACCAAGGAAGGCGTCTACATCAGCAGTGACAATGACCGTATTGCCCTCATCTATCTCAAGGCGTCTCCTGGTGTGGGTAAGACGCACTTTTTCAACCTCCTTTGCCGCGTACAAGAGATCGTGGAGTCGTTCGATCGACTTCCAGCAGCAGAGCAGCGCAGACTGAAGCAGCATCGAGAGGCGCTCGAATGGGCGTCTTCCAACGTCGTCTTTCCGCTGTCCTTTAACGGGCTCTGTCGCATCGACGTGACAGTCGAGGCAGCTCTTGTGAAGATGCGCGCGAAAGTTCATGATGGCCTTGCTCCATATCTTCCAGCGCTGCTGCGATTTCTTTTCGTCGCTTTGTTCCCGTTCCACACCAAGGCGTCCTGGTTGCTCTTCCGCAAGACGTGCTCGGAGGCGCTTAAGGCAGGGAAGCTGACTGCGGCTGACCTGAACCTGGCAGTCGACAAGCTCTTTAGGCGACTTCAAGATGACACCGCGGGCGGGAGCGTGGTCCTGTTAGTGGACGAGATTGGGGCCTGTGACGGCCTTCCGAAGGGCTCCTACAAGCCGAATTCCTCTGCCGGTGAAGGCATGCGCACTTTCCTAAGTGACTTCGCGGAGCAGCGCAGCGGACCTGCGTCTTTCTCGTCCCTCATGCATGGCCTGATGACCGTGCAAAGTACTCCCCTGTCAATCAGACCCGTCGTCTCCGGGTACTCCCTGCAGCTTGTATCGCCCATCATGGCAGCACGCTTCTTGCTGCCTGCGCTGCAGGAGTTCTACCGGCGTGGTTCACAGCTAGTGGTTGGCGGAAAGGTCGCTTTTGGCAGCCTGCGCGATCGAGACCAGCCTCTCGACTCCATTGCCGGTCGTGCCCGTCTGTCGGCGCTTGCTCGATATTGCAGCGCCACCACCTGTGGTCATGCACGCCTGTTGGCGTACTTCGACCTCATTTTGCGGTCGCGATCGTCTGCTGACCTGTCTCTCGATTCTGATGAAAATACGGGTGAGGACCTGGGAAAGCTGCTTGACGAGGCAACAAAGAAGAGTGGTCTGATGTGCAGTAGCCTGACGTTTGGCGACAAGGAGCTCGTGCTCGTAGCAACCCTCTTTCTGGGGTCGTTGGTTGACACGACGGACAAGGTACGCGTTGGGAGTAACCGCATGTCGTGGGATCAGCTCGGCGTCAACGGCAAGGTCATCCTGTCTGGTGAGGACGTGTGCCGTCCGCTCTTGCCAGCGTCGTCATTTGTCGGCAACGTTCGGAAGTCTCGGTCCAGTGGCGCAATGATGGCGGCGCTCAAGAAGATGGTGGCGTGCCAGCCCAACGACATTGGGAGCATCTGGGAGGACTTTCACCTGTGGTGGGAGGTCGCTGCGTCGCAGGCCCGCGCACTGATCCATGGAAAGACATCGAATTGCACGGTGTCCGACGTGTATGCCACATCCCGTGAGATTCCTGATCCCTCTCATGGTCCTTTGCCGTCGCGCCACAACTTTTGCGGTAAGGGAGACGTCCTGCGCAAGATGGAGCTGCACTTTGCCATCCCCAAGACGACAGTTGCTGCGCGCGACCTCACCGTGCTACTGAAGATGGCGGAGGACCGGTCCAAGCATCGTGAACTGCTCCAAACCGTGTGGCGCACGTCCGCAGGGCATCCTGGAGTTGACGGTGTCATGTTTGTGTCTTATGCAGCGGACTACGGCGTCCGCAAGACAGGGGACCTGTTCATGATCTTGCTGTCGCTGAAGAGCACCTCACCCGGAATGGACGGCGCTTTTAGCAAGAGCACCATTGAGGACGGCTGGAACAAGACCAAGGCCGTATTCGGCCCTTCGTGGGAGCGGTGGGCAGATCGCCACGCGCTTGTGTTCGTGCTGCGTCGCCGAGGGTCTACCAACCTGACTGGCAAGGACCGCTATGCGGCCAGCACCGTTGTATGTGACATGGATGGGCTGGAAGACGTGTATGGCCGGGTTGTCCGTGATGTGGCCATGAGCTTGGAGCTGTTGCACAAGACCGAGCTGTTGTTTTGAGAGTTGTTGGAGATGAGGGAAGGCATTCGGGCTTCCTGTCGAGGTGGACATAGTTTCCTAGGAACCTCGGGGGAGTGGGCGGGAGGGGAACTGGCCGTGGCGTACGCGGCGGTGTGGCCCTCACCAGTGCACAGCCTGGAACGGTCGCCCCCTACGGCGGGGAGGGCGGCTGTTCCTCAGAACGGGTGTTCTCAGCGATGGGCCCGGGGGACCTGCTTAGGCAGAGAGGAAGATGATGGCGACGGACGCGTGTGGACGGACGGCATTAAGGCTGGGGTAGACGCGGAGGATCGATGCCGACCAACGTCGATGTCGGCTGCTGCAGGTGCGGGCGGTACACTTGCTCACCTGAGGCGGGCCGAGATTGCACTCTCGCCAACGGCGGGGGTGGTGGTGCCGCCCGTGGCAGCAACGCATCGGCCGCCTCTGGCGGTTGCACTCCCCCCCCGACAGCGCCCGACCGCGGGTCTGGCGGCCGCGGCGCCACCGCCGTCGACGCGGCGCGGCGGCCACCATTGTGGAGATGGCCATCTCCGCCGCTGCTGTCGGTGCGTCGGCCACCTCGAGGTGCTCGTGTGCGGTGGCGGCGGCTGCGCAAGACACAGGAACGCGACGCCGCGGGTGTGCGACGCGCACGACCTGACCGTGCGGGCGCTGGCGGGGAGGCTCCTCGCCGCAGACCCGGTGACGGCGGCAGCGGCCACCGCCCGTTGCCGCCGCGCAGACGCGGGCGGCAGAGGCCGAGCGGCGGGCCGCCGCGCTGCAAACTTTGTTCCTGTAGCGGTCAAGGGGGGGGGGGGGGCTGGAGGGCAGCTCCGTCGCGCACCTAGGGTAGAGAGCGGGGTGGCGGCGCCAGCGGGGGACCGCGTCAATTCTTGGGTGCGCAAAGATGATGCCAGCACGGGAGCATGGGCGGCGGGTAGGCGGCGGTCGGGGCAGCCAGCGGCGGGTCGGTGGCGGTCGCCGCCACGGCGCCGAGGCGACTGCCGACAGGGGCGGCGGCCAGCGACGCGACCGCCGTGTCGCCCGCCCGGTCCGCTGGGGGCTGGCGTTCCGGCGGCGGCGGTGCCGCTGCTGCCCCATTCCGCCCCTCCTCTGCCTTCCCCCGGCGCAGCGCCGTCGCCGCCTCGGCGGCTGTGTCGTCACGCGGAGGGGCACCGGCCACCCCCACTTCTCCACCGCCCCCCCCCCCCCCACCCTCAGTCGGTCACCATGCCCCTTCCCATGCCCCGTCCCGCGGCCGTCGCGGCGATGCAGCCGCGCCGGGTAGGGGCGCTGTGCCAGGGGGCAGCGCTTTGCGAGGGGGCGGCCGTCTGGCTGACGGGCGCCGCCACTGACGGCACTGGCCGGTGCCTGGTATCCGACGGGCACCAGGGCGGGACGGCCGGCAAAGCGGGACGATCAGCCGTCCTCGACCACCCAGTTGACCGGCAGAGACATGAGGGGGGGGGGGGCGGGCGGGCGCGGGCCAGCCTGGTGGACAAGACCAGATAGGGTAGCAGCGCTTGCGCCCCTGTCAGGCGGACACGGGTTCCACACGAGAAACAAGCAGACGCAGCCCGCAGGGCCCCCGCCCTCACGGGCACCCCGGCCGGTACCCAGGATAGGCGCAACGGGTCCACCCGCCCCCCGCCGGGACTGCCCCCCGACGTCGCCCCATCATCACGTCTGACGCCCCAACGATCAAGCTTGATTCGCTGGTGCACCAATGTGGGGTCCGTTGTGGCAGCGGCTGAGTTGTCGGGGCAAGGGGATGGCCGCACCCGCGTAGCCGTCCTCCCCAAGCAGTGAAGTCCCCGGCCAGCTCGGCGCTACCACGGCCAATCCCATCCAGTCGGCTCGAACGATAAATAGCCTTGTCGGACGACGATACGGTGGGGAAGGGTGACGGCCGGCAGTCACCTCGGCGCCGTAGCGGCAGCCGCCGCCGACCCGCCGCTGGCTGCCCTCACCGCCGCCGACCCGCCGCCCATGCCCCTGTGCCGGCATCATCTTTGCACACCCACAAATGACGCGGTCTCCCGTCGGCGCCGCCACCCCTCTCTTCGCTCTAGTCAGGTGCGCGGCGGAGCCGCCCTCCAGCCTCCCCCCCCCCCGCCCGCCCGCTATAGGAGCAACGTCTACAGCGCGGCGGCCCGCCGCTCGGCCTCTGCCGCCCGCGTCTGCGCGGGCGGCGACGGGCGGTGGCAGCTGCCGCCGCCGCGGCGCCTGCGGCGAGGAGCCGCCCCGCCAGCGCCCTCACGGTCAGATTGTGTGCGTGGCACACCCGCGGCGGCGCGTTCCTGTGTCTTGCGCAGCCGCCGCCACCGCACACGAGCCCCTCGAGGTGGACGACGCGCCGACGGCAGCGGCGGAGATGGCCATCTCCACAATGGTGGCCGCCGGCCCGCGTCGACGGCGGCGGCGCCGCGGCGGCCGCCCGACCCCCGGTCGGGTGCTGTTGGGAGGGGAGTGCAGCCGCCAGAGGCGGCCGACGCGTCGCTCCCACGGGCGGCGCCGCCACCCCCGCCGGTGGCGAGAGTGCCGGGCAGCGGCGGCTGGCGGGGTGGCGTCGGCGCCGCCCCGGCGGGGGTCGAGGAGGTCGGGGTCGGCGGTTGCTGCGGCGGCGGCGGCGGCAGCGGGCAGCGACGGTAGCGGCGGCGGCAGCAGCGGCAGCGGCGGCGGCAGCGGCAGCGGCGGCGCCCACGGGGCGCCCGTCCGAGTCGCCCGGGGACACGGACGCCCGTCCGTCGCGAAGCGTAGCGACCGCGGCCGTCGCGCCGGCGCGGCCGACGCCTCCGAGGCGCCCCCAGCGGAACCGAGTGCGGCGGACCCCCCGCCGCTGCCGCCACCACCGCCACTGCCACCGTGCGGGAGCGGGCCGGCAGAGGAGCGCGCCTTGGGAGATGGGCGTGAGACGGGCGGCTGCAGCGAGACGAGCCCGCCCTTCGCGTCGGCGCCCCCCACCGACGCGGCCGCGTCGCTGCCGCCACCTCTGCTGCCGCCGCCGCCCCCACCTCCATTCCCGCCGCCTCCGCTGCTGCTGCCGCGGGCAAGAGGTTGAGGGGGTCGGGGAGGGTGAGCGGGAGGGTTTAGGGGTGACGAAGAGAGAGGTGGGCTCGATGGGGAATGGAGAGGGTAGTCATGAAGGGGGTTAGGAGGGCTGGGACGTTCCGCCAGTGCAGCGCGAGCACGTGCAGAAGGGTGGGGGCCTGGGGGAGGGGGAGGGGCGCCGCACACTGCCGCCGCCACCCGCCATGACGGTTTTGAGGAGAATGGCTGGCCCTGCCGAGGGGGGCGGGTGCAACCGAAGGTGCGCTGGCCTCTCGCAGCCGCACCACCACCGCCCCAGCCGTTGAGGCGGGTTGTGTGCATCAGGATCCATCCACGACGCCCAGTTAAGAGGGCTTGTTTGCGGTCATCTGGCTGTTCTCTGTTACCTGTCCCTTGCCCCCAAGGGATATTGACACGTTTCTGAGAGGATCGAGTTTTATACCACACTCCCGGTGGACAACGCGAGGCACACCACCGAGCCAGGCAGTCGCCCGGCACGCCACTGGCTACCACAAGGCGGCGGAGGTGCCTCCAAACGACCTGGCCGCGCTAAGGCTCGCCCGCTGCCTCTACTGCGAGAAGCCCGTGGGCACTTACATAGGCCCACGGGGAACCCTACCCTCTCTAGCCCTCCATGAAGTACGCTGCCCACGCCGACTCTCCACCCCACCCGCACCCCCCCCCACGCCCTCCCCGCCCACCCCGACAGCAGAGCAGCCAGCAGGTGGCCCCCCTCCACCCGCCCCCCCCCCTACCCCTCCCCCAGTGGCAGACGCTCCCGACGCACCACTGCTGTGCGTCGTGCGGAGCTGCGCGCGAGGACGCCTGCCCTTCCGCTCCCACTGCTTCCTGCTCCTTCACTTGCGGGATGCCCACGTCATGGCGCAGATGCCGGCCCCTGCCATGGAAGCCTTGGACCTCACTCCCTGCCTCCACTGCACCATTGCCCTCTGCCGCGCGGCGCCGGCCCGTGGGCTGTCGATGGCAGCCTCCCTGTAGAATAACGAAGAAGTAGATATAGGAGAGTCGAGATCGAGCCGGGGCCCTTGAGAAGTAAGCGGAATGGCGCGCTCGAACCACTAGGCAACCGGGCGAAATCCCTGACGTCTCGAGCCAGATTTGGGACTTTGTCCCCATCTCATTACGAGTACCTACCTTTTAGGTAAGCCGCTCGGTGATCATGTATTATGCTACGCTCCCATCTATAGCAGTGCCCAAGCCGCCTGTCCCCGCGTGGAGATCCTTCCCCCGCGGAGCGATAGAACCCGACGAGGGCCCCCAAGGAGCCGCACCGCGAGGCCCCTGCTGGAACTGGCCGACCGGCTGCCCCGGGTGCCGCGCCGACCGAAGACGCGCCGGCGACCCCCGCCCACCCCCCACCCCCCCATCGCTGGTGGACGTTGTTCTGCTTTTGGCATCTTCTACTGCGGTTTACGTCGTGCCGCAAATGGCCACACACGCCCTGGCTGGGGCCAATCTTCTATTGCTGGTCAAACCAGGTCCATGCGCCGGACTAGCTGCCACCGCTGCGCCCCATTGGGATGCCCAAGACGATGCAAAAACTGGTGGCAACAGCGCTGGAACGGGCAATACAGGGGGCGGCCGCCGCTTTCGTCGCACCGACGCAGTTAGGCATCGCCGTGCCTAACGGCTGCGCGCGAATCCTACACGAGATCGACGCGGTGCTAGCCGAGCACCCGGACTACGGCGCAGTACACCTGGAATTTGTGAACGCCTTTAACCTGGTCTCGCGAGCGGCGGCGATGGAGGTGATCCAACGGGCCTTCCCCCCCCTCGTACCCTACTTCAAAAGGGTGTGTGGGCCGCCCCTACGGCTTACGGATAGCAAGAGGAGCCACCCGACCGTCCGAGCACCCACCCCTCGGCACGCCTCTCCCTCGATGTGGAGCGGGGAGCCCAGCAGGGCGACCCGCTGGGAACCCTGCTCCACGCCGCGGCCCTACACCTCGTGCTCTGTCGCCTGCGGGGGGAGGCGCGAGACGTGACTGTCCGCGCATTCCACGATGATGTGGTGGCCTTGGGCCCGGTCGACCAGCTGGCAGGGCTGATGCGGGCGGCTGCCCAGCACGGGGCGAGCGTGGACGCACGCCTAGCACTGGCCAAGTGCCGGGCGTGGTCACTGTCAGGGTGCGACCCCCCGGTGGACCTTTAGTCGCAGTGGGCGCCCATGGGGATCATGCAGTTCAGCGTCCTCCTGGGCCACGCCGAGTTTACGGCGGGCGCCGTCGAAGCCATCGTCGCAACCCAGGCTGTGGCCGTCGGAGCCATCAAGGCCATGCCGAAGGAAGAATTGCAGTCATATCTCAAGCTCCTTCGCCTGTGTGCGGCGCCGAAGGCCACATACCACCTTCGCTGGCTCGCGAACGCCGAGGAAGTCTCCGTTGCGGCAGCAGTACAGTCAGCATTGAGTATTGTTTGACTGAGTAGTGTCACGCGCGTGACAATACCCAGTCACGATCGATCGGCGATCATGGCCTTACAGAGGCCTCCACACTGCGATGAACGTCGATCGTTGCCAAAACTAGCAATGGGGTGGGCAAGGTATACAGTTGTGTCAGCCACGCCATGGGCCATGACAATGCCCAATACTGACTGTAGACGCCCTGACGCGCGAGGCTCTTAAGAGCCTGCTGTGCACGCCTGCAGACCCACCCCAGCTCCGTGCCGCTATGCTCGCCCATGCTGCACTTTCGGTGAACCAAGGCGGACTCGGGCTGGGCGGCCGCCAACACATGGCAGCGGCGGCCCAAGTGGCATCGTGGCTGGACACCCTTCGCATGGCGGCGGGGTACTCCCTGGACATTGAGGCCACTGAGGCCGCCTTCTGTGCGGCCCTGGGCCCCCCTCGGATCTTCTCCTCCGGTTTAAAACCGTTGCGACTCTGAAGGCTTCCCATTCCGCGCCGTCGTTCCTGCATGTCATCCCTCTTATCGGCGGGGGACCGTCGCTCCCCCCCGACACCCCCGCCCGCACCCCCCACCCCCGAGGACGGGGAGCCGCCTACCGGGCTGCTTGCTGCCGCGTCGTCGCCCGCCGCACTGCCCCCGCCAAGCGTTCGCATCAGCCCCTTAACCCCCACTGCTGGTCTCCCCGCTAGCGCCGTGCTGTATGGATGTCTCCCCTAATCCCGTGCCTGATACCTAAGGAATGACTTCTGGGACCTCTCCTTGCAGATCCTGCCCAAGCAGCTCCTGGCAACATGGATAAACCCCTTGTATCGTTGCGTATGATGCGGTGTACCTTCCGGACTAATTATGAGTCAGCCGCTGTCTTACGGTGTCTGCCGGCCGCACCACAGCAGCAATCGACAGCCCATCATGGCCTGTCGAAAGGCGCAACCGTCAGCACCCATGACGAGCTACATCAGCCACAGCTGGCAAGTCCGTTAGAACGTCCTCGCCGCAGCATTGCAGCGTTGTGACTGGCTAGCCGGCCGGCCGATTCGGCCGACTGTATCGAACCGTGCTTACATGCCTCTCGGACATTCGAACCGTCTGGCGTCTGGGCCCGGCTGGGGCGGCGCACTAGGCGCCGCACGCCGAACCCTTTCGTTCGGGGCAAACTGGGGCTGCACTCCTTTAGTGCGCACGCCCGCCCATGCTTCGTTTTGAGAGCCATGCTGTGTGTCTGGGCCATCTGGTGCCTACCGGCGGCGCGAAGGGGAAGCGCATGCTTTGGGGCACCTCGGGTGCCCCGACGCGAGTATATAGTGCGTGAGTGTCGGGGCCACCTTGGGAGACCGGAGGGGCAACCTCAGACACAGACCAAAGACGACCTCAACCTTTTGAACCCCCCTCGATTACCACCGACGTCGCCCCATCCTCTTGCCCAGACCCACCACCGTCACCACCGCCACCCTGTTTCCCGCAACCTGTCGCCCTATCGGCTGGCACGGGTCGCTGACACCATCACAAATACGTTGAGGGCTGCCCAAGTGTGGGTGGCTCCTCACACGTACCTACGGCAGCTGGCCTACACCGCGCTACCGTGAGTTCTCGACAGGGGTTGCAGGAGTTGCTGGAGCGCGCCCAGGCGACGTCGCAGCGGGACTTGGCGCCGCCAGGCCACCGTGCTCAACTTGCCCGGCTGAGCGAGGATCTCAGCCTGGCTGGACGAGGACGGCTGGCCGCCTGCTAAGGCCTTGAAGCGGGCCTGCGGCTTGAGCCGCTGCTTAACTCTGGAGGCGCAGGCGCCCGTATGGGCTGCGACATGATGCGAGCGGCCGTGCGACTCTGGCTCAGTACCCCCGCCGTTCCGCTCTCTGCTGACCTTCGGTGCAAGTGCGGGTTGCCGGTAGACGCCCTGGGTGCCCACGTCTTCGGTTCCTGCCCCGTACCGGCGGGCGGCTTGCACGGCGTGCCACACTGCGCTCGTCCACCTTCTCTCTCGTGCTCTCCGCAGCTCCTCCCAGTGGAGGGACGTGACGGTGGAGGAGACCATCTTCACCCCAACTGAGGATGAGGTAAACTTCCTTCTGGACGTGCGGGCGGTGAGTGTCGCCTCGGCCGTGGCCGCATGTGTGTACGTCTCGATAACGTCACCCATGGGCACCAAAGCCCTCCCACGCGTCGTGGGGTCTCCGTCCAACTCATTCGCCGCAGCCCAATGGGATGGCGCCAAGCGCCGCAAGTTTGCGAAGAACCTCCCCGCCGAGGCACCCCCGCCGACCTTTTCGCCGGTCGTGTGGGGAGCCTTTGGGCGCTTCGGCCCGCCACGGCCAATTTTCTGGCGGAGGCTCTGGGCGGCCCATCCCGCAGATCGGCCGTAAGGCCTTTGTGACGGACGCTTCTGTATTTCTCTGGCGCTCCAATGCGAGATGAGTGATCGAGGGCTTTGCACAATCTCTTCCGGAGCCCTCTGCCAGCGTTGAGGGCCCGCCTTGGCGGGTTGATGTTTCTAATTGAGGGGCGGGAGACCAACGTAGCTTAGGTTGCGGGTACATAGCCCGGGCAGAGATGATAAACTCTTTCCCCACCCACCCCATCCCGGGCCCCGCAGGCGATGTAATTCCCTGATTGACAGGACCTCCTAGCCCATGTGAGAAGAAATCCTGGGCACATCCAATTGCTACATACGGGGGGGCTAGTTCGTTTTTTTACTCCATATAGGAAGGGATTCGCGGGGCACGCGCTTTCGGGAAGGCTCCGGGTGACGACTTCGCGAGGATCAGCGCGTAAATATTCAGCACGCGGTCTGGTCTTGATGATTGGGCGAGTATCAGCGAACCATCACTCTTTAACGTTCAGCGCATCCATCTGAGAAGTGCGCAGTTTTAAGCCCCTTGCACAGAGGGTTTCTCGCTTTCACAATGTTCTGCGGGTCTGTTTTGACAGCTGCTGTGGGGCGCACACGACGGTGATGGTCGGCAGGCATACGCCCTGCTGCGTTAGGCCCTATCTTGAAGCCAGCGCCCGAAAGTGACTCAGACACAACGCACAGGCTGGGAGCCCTCCCATTGGTCGGAGCCACAAGCGTGCCGGAAGCACATCCCGGAAGCATGATGCGGGGCACAACAAAAGTACTCGGACACATGCGAATTAAATATAATTGCAGTCACACTCAGACACGCCTGGAGAGTGGTCGAAAAAGCACTGTGCTTTTCCGCCGAATCTGAAGCACGCCTTGAGCACCTGACCTCCGACGAAAAGAGCAGATGAGTGGCTCACAGCTTCCAGCAAAGATGTCACCAAATATATCCAGCCAACGGACGGCGTTCCCTTGCATTCGATGTAGCCTACAATGGGTGGTACATTTTCCCAGGCGCCCAACAGGCCAAAATACGTGCGTGTGCATTGTGCCTGACCGTCAAGACTGCCCCGGTGCTCGGACACGAAAACACGGAGTTAACCATGTGTCTCGGCTGACACGTGCCGTCAAGACGGGGCGTTATATACTCTTGTAAATATCACAGCGCATGGGAGGGTGTAGCTGGATGCCCCGAGTTCGCCCTAGCGAGTTCGTCATGCTCCAAAGCGAGCCAGTGGCATCGCATGAGGTAACACTCGTCACCTCGAACGTTCTCCGGGCTACTTTGGCGCCCAATATCGCCCATTCGCGTGAAGCCCGCCCGATTCATCCGAAGGACACCTGCTCTCCTCTCAAGTCGAGCTGTGGTCACCATGAGGGACATCGCGGGATGTCCTTCACCGTTCTTGCATCCAAGTTGGTGCGAGTCTGCCGTGTGTAAGTACGCGGGGCAAGTTGCCACCGCGTCCCAAGTAAAGGTCGGCATGTCGCCAGGGCCCTCGGTGGTACCCCCGCGGTCTAACATGTTCTTGAACCGCTGCACATCTTCGACGTCCCCCTCGTCGAGGAAGGCGACCTGGTCCGTCTTGAAGTAAGGGGTAAAGTCGACCCTACTTGGAATCTTCTCCCGTAGGCGCCCCCAGATGCGAACCATCGCTGGCCCAACTCGGGCACAGCGGGCCACAGTCCAACAATCCTCGTACAGGGGCCAGGACGGGTAAACCTCGTCCTCAGGTCCTCCCATGGAGTTTCGGGGCTGGCCTCCGGGGGAGAGCCGGCCGCCATCCCAAAGTCGGGTGACGGCAGCCTCCCATCCCCCGGGGCAACCGCGGAGCTCCCGCCAGAAGTCCCGGCCGGTGCGACCACGCGGGGCGTATCCTCCAAATGCTCATCGAGAGAGCCAGACTACAACCCAGGACTTGTCATGGCCCTCCGTAAGTCAGGGAGCGCCTACTCGGTCACAGACGCCAAAGGCCCGTCTGGACTTGAGGGGGACCGGGATCGGGGGTAGACAGGGGGCCCCCCCAGGGTGGGGCGGGGCAGGGTAAGAGAAAGGGGACATGTTGGTGCGGAAATGGGGGATGGTGGTGGTAAGGTGCGCTGAGCTGAGGCCAAGCTGTTAATTTGGCGAGCTTGAGGAGAGGGGTGGTCAGCGTGACCACCTCCACGTCAATGTGACTTGCTGGGGGACAGCGAGCCGCGCCCCGGGCGAGCGCAACATGCGGTCTTTTACCCCCACACAGGGCCGACCGGGTCGGTCGGAACTGAGGAGAGCGGAGTGTAGTAGAACTGGTCCCACGTTGGGGGAAGGGCGCGCCACACGACGGGGCGGGAGACAGCTGGTCTGACCCGTTTCTCCGTTTGCATTTGATATCGAATTTCTCTTAGTCAAGGATACTTCGCTTCATAGTGAGTCCAACATGGATTTGAGGGTTTTCTGCATTTTATCGTCTTGAATTTTCGTGTGGCCCGGTTGGCAGGTGCTGGGGTGGCAGATTCTGAATGGCGAGACTCTGAGAGGATCCTGGACGGGTGAGGGGAGGGACAGCGGGGCTTGGCCTCGCTTCCCCGTCCCGACCAAGAAACTGTTGGCCCACATACCATCATCTTGTTTCGTAGTGGCGTGATTGTCCCGCAACAGGGATAGGGTGTGTGCGACTTGCACTTCTTCCGGTTCCCCCCACACGGGAGGAAGCACTTGTACACCACCGCAACTTGGGTGTTGCGTGTGCGAGTGGCTTCTTCCACGATTTTCCTTCTCGCCATACCAAGTCATCAGATTCGGCGTAGTGAACTCCCTCGGCCCGTCCAACGTGATACACTTCGGCTTCTTGCCCGCCCGGCGCTCCAGTCCGGGGATCTTGGCCTTCAGAACCCAACCCGCATCGCCATTGGTTCGGATCGGCACCGCCATGTCAAGACCCACACTGTCGTCGTACATCATGATGACAAGACGGGCACCTGCTATTGAAGTTGCGAGGGAACGAGTGGTGTCCACGTGAACGAGGTCCATCTTCGAAGTCTTTGAGGTAGACTGGGGGAAGGGTGCTCCAACCATCGTCCCCTCGACACATGGGCGGGAATGACGCCGGCCGCTCGTTCCGGCGTCGCCTCCGCCACCGGCATTCCGTGCACCACCTTGGCCACCCGCCGCACGTCGCCATAGCCGAGGTGGAAGTACCGGCGGTGCCATGTGGCCGCCGTTCCCGCGATGGGCGCCGACGCCGTATTGGCCTGCTTGGCCGCATCCTGTGGGCCGCGGGTGTACTGCCCATTGGCCTTGAGGGTGCCGATGGCATCCGACTTATCGATTACCATGGGTGGAGCTACGACCCCTGCATCGTCGAAAACAAAGAAGCGACGGTGTGCGACCAGAGCTGCCCCGCCTGACGCAATAACGCGTCACACGGGCACGAACTTGTCCTCACGCCTTGGCATTCGGTACGCAGTCTTGAGCAAGATCGCCCTCATGCTGTCGGCCCCCTCGGGCATCAACATCACGTCTCCTCGGCTCTGAGCCGACAGCTTGCCGTCCGACGCTGTCGTAATGGTGTAGTCGGCGTGGGCCATGGCGGAGAAGTTGGCCTTTTCCGTAGCTAAATGGTGGGTCGCGCCGGAGGCGACCACCCCCGCTTCCGCGTTAGTGCTTAGCACAGCTTGCGCCGCGGCCTCGACGACCATGTGGGCCACGTAGGCCAAATTCTTCTCGTCCTGCTTGTCCTTCTTGTACTTTTCGTTGCCGTGGCCACCGCTGGTTCTGTTGTAAGACCCCTTCCGCCTGTAGCAGTCAGCGATCTCGTGGCCGGGCGTCTTGAAAGAAGCGCGGACCGGCTTCTTGACGATCTCCTCCATCTTCTTTCTCTCTATGATCTGGCTCCGCAGCTGACTTCAATGGTCAGCGAAGGCAGGTACGCTTGGACCGTCGGAGGGACGTCCTCACTCATGAAAGCTGCAAGCTTCTTCTCAGCGGTGAGGAGTCGAGCGGTCACCACCGGCACTCGACGGGGGATGTACTTGTTCTTCAAAACCGTGGAGATCGTGCCATACCCCGCCAGCAGTCCAGCAAGGATGGTGCGGGATAGATCGTGCTGGTATTTACGGACTCTTGCCGTCGCCAGGTCATTTCTGATACCCTTGGCACGGCCGACGAACGAGATGATGGATCCGCCAGCCCCAAGATTAAGGTTCTGGATGTCATGCTACAACTAAGCACGGCGCTACGTCTTATTTATTCGAACAGCACTCGCAGAACGTCGCAGGCCTTCGCCTCCAACCGAAACTCCGACACGCTGTTGAGTAGGCGCGTCTTCACCGCCAGCAGCATCTCCGCCAGCGCCCTCTTATTCCTCCGCTTCCACTTCTTGAGAGCCTTGATGTAAGGATTTGCCCCTTAGATCGCCACCCGGAACCCACGGGATATGGACTGGGACCTCTCCTTACATGTCCGGCCCCGATAACTCCCCCCGAGACACACCAATTCCCCACTACCCTGGGCGACACCACGCTGTATCCCTGATATTTTGCGGACGTCGGCCGACCGCACGAAAGCCGCCGTCAACGCACTCTCGGAACTCTGTCATGGACGTCGAAACTCGACAACGAGGAGCGAGTGACATCGTCAACCAACCACGGGCGGACATCCCCGTCTGTGCTTCCTGAATTTTATTCTCTGCGCTGTTTGAAAGCTGGCATCAAGGACCAGTCACATGATTCACCGACACTGAGGACACCACACATCGTCGCTGGCGGCTGAGTGCGATATGACTGGCTCGCCGGCTTTTGGATTGATTGAATTCGGCCAGCTGGTTGGTGACTGGCTGGCCGGTCAAGGGATCGATTGAATTTGGCCTTGCTGGCCCTTACAGCCAGTCGGACCTTCTGGCCGACCGGCGTGTGGAGCCGGCTGGTGGGGCGCGCTGGGCGCCATCCACGGGACCCCTTCGTTTCGGGCAAACTGGGGCTGCACTCCTTTAGTGCGCACGCCCGCCCATGCTTTGTTCTGAGAGACATGCTTTGTTTTTGGACCGTTCTGTGCCTACCGGCGGTGCGATGGGTAAACGCATGCTTTGGGGCACCTCGGGTGCCCCGACGCGAGTATATAGTGTGTGGGTGTCGGCGCCACCGGGGGAGACGAGAGGGGCAACCACAGACACAGACCAAAGACACTGTTTACCTTTTGTACCCTCGATCCCCACCGACGTCGCGCCCATCTTCTTCCCCAGACCCACCCCCGTCGAGACCACCGTCCTCTTCCCCGTGCCCCGCCGCCCCATTGGCTCGCAGGGCCCGCTGACACCCCCACGAGTACGTTGAGGGCTCCCCGGTTTTGGGTGGGTCCTCACATGTTGTAGCTTCAGATAGTTCGACTTTCTACCTGGCGGTGACTGCGATTCCGTGCGTGATTTGGACCTCCCTGCGATTGTGACGTCGTGTTGCCCCCTGCGTTCGGCTTGCCACGGGCATTGTAATACGAACGCAGTGGGTTCCACGAATCACACCGAAAGAATATTTCCCTGACACTGCCATCGCGCTTGATGTCACGGATTTTTTCTGTTTGGTCAACCGATTGTTGAATCCCAGTGAGTTCCAAATCAGGTTCCGAATATTCTTACTCGGCTGTGGCGGCCGCGTCGGCATCCGCCGGCACGACGGCCCGCAACACGGTGGCCACGTCACGTGGAAACCCTGAGACCCGCGCACCCCCGACGACCCGCGCACCCCCGACGATCCGCGGCGCTGGTACAGCGCGCGGCTCGTCGGCACGCGGCAGTCCGTCGGCACGCGGCCCCGTGGGAGGGCACCACCACCCGGGCGCACGCAGCAGCGTAAGCCCTGCGGTGTGCCGTGCAACAGCCTATCGGTGTTGCGCGACCATCGCAACTCACGTCGGCATCGCAATACTGTCAATCGCCCTTCCACTCTCCCACGCTGCGATGCCTGTGGGCGTGAGTTTGATTCGGTGGTTTAATTCGAAAGCCACTTGCGTGGCAAGGCGCACCACCGCCAGCTGGCGCGGGGCACCGATTGACTACCCCCATTGATCTACCGCGAGAGCCCGATTTTCCCCCTCTGATCTCCCCCCCGCGTGAGAATCCGACGAGACCGACTCGGGCCCGAGCGCGGACGCCGACCAAAAATCCGATTGCGCGCCCTCGAACGATTTGCTTGTGATTGGATTTAACGAAATAGTGTTGCACGCTCTTGATCTCGTCGCCGCGATCCCGCGGCACTTGACCGATTGTCGCGCGCCACTACGTCGCTTGACCAAATTACTTCCACAAATTCATCCGGACTTCGACTGGGCATTTCTTGTAAGTCGAGGTCGCTCTGTCCTGTGAAATTGTAACTCCTGGAGTTAGCTCCTGGAAACGATGGACCCCTCGAGTATTGCTGGCGGGACCCCGGTCACTTCTGGGTCGACATCTGGCACCCCCAGAGTCGAGGCATGGAATCAGCTTACGACATTTGTGACGCAAATGCGTGACGAGCTCGAGGCACACAAGGTGGAATTGGAAGACCCGAAGCAGCAGCTCGCCGAAACCAAGGCGAAAGCAGCCCGCGAGAACGCAAAGCCCGCGCGGGCGAACAAGCCCGGGCTGTTCTCTGGCAAACCCGGGACCATTGAAGCGTGGTGCTCCCACATGGACTTCTACGTCCGGCTGAGTGAACCCGCCGAAGCGTGTCGTGTCGCTTTCTTCTATCTCGATGGAGAAGTGTTCAACTGGTGGCATGCCTATAGACAGACTACAGACGTTTCGAGCTGGGACGCCTTCCGTGCTGCACTCATCCGGCGCTTCAGTCCTCTGAACAAGACGCAGGCGGCACGGGACAAGCTGCACGCATGGCGACAGATTAAGGACGTCGGGACGTTTAACAAGACTTTCCTGAGCGTCGTCGTGGACATCCCAGACATCACTGAAGCGGAAAAGATTGACCGCTACACGCGAGGTCTGAAGCGGGACATCTGGCAGGCACTGTGCCTCAAGAACTACACTGAACTCGAGCCTCTTATGACAGACGCCCTGCGCGTAGAAGCTGCCAAGGCTGGAGCCTCGCGCTTCACGAGCAACCTCAGCAGCACTTCTGGGAAGCCGTCTGCGACGGGTGTCGTCCCCATGGACATTTCCAGCATCAAGGTCGAGAAGCTCACGCCAGAGGAGCGCCAGCGCTGTATGCGCGAGGGACTCTGCCTCCGCTGTCGCGCAAAGGGGCACCTGGCAAAGGACTGCCCAAAAGGCCAGCGGAACTGAAGCAGCAACCGTCGTCAACGACGGTGAAAGATGCTCCTTTGGTTCCGGAAAACAAATCGTCACCCTTTGAAGGCCCGCGTCTCGGGCTACTGCTTTCTACTGCTTCTGTCAATGGCCATGTTGTTAAGGTGCTGTTTGACGATGGGTCTCCCATCAACGTCGTCTCCAGGCGCCTCATGAAAACCCTGAATGTCAAGACCACTAAAACGGACTTCGCGGCAAACATGCCCGATGGACGTTCCCATGCACTCGCTGAAACCATTAAACCCTTAGAGATTCACATCGGCCTCTATCCAGAACGACTACGGTTCGCCGTATGTGACCTCAGTGCGTACGACGTTATCCTCGGTAAGAAATGGCGCGATGACAAGGGCGCCAAGATCAACAACGAGAAGAACAAGATATCCTTTAAGTTCAACCACAAGAATATTTCTATCACCGCCTCCCTCAAGAAACTGGAGGGCCTCATTAGCCGGCAACGACTCGCACGTGACCTCATCCAAAGGACCCCTGTCTTCGCCATCTACCTGCAGTCTGAAGACCCCTCAAGCAGCTTTGACATCAACTCCATCATTATGGGAGAAGCTGAAGACAAAAATGAAGTCCAACAGATTCTCAAGGAGTACGCTGACGTCTTCCCGGCTGAGCTCCCGGACGGACTCCCTCCCGAGCGTAGTCAAAAGTTTAGCATCAAGCTGACCGACGACGCTGAACCACGTCGCAGCGGTATTTACCGCCTCTCCGAGTGGGAACTCGATGAACTCAAGACGCAACTTGCGACCCTGATTCGGAAGGGATTCATCCAGCCAAGTGCCTCACCGTGGGGCTCCTCCGTTCTATTTGCGGCGGAAAAGGACGGCGGCTGGCGGAGGTGCATCGACTACCGAGCATTGAACTAGGCCACCATCAAGAGTGCATATCCTCTACCACGTATCGATGACATCTTTGATCAACTACGAAAGGCCAAGTATTTCACGAAGATTGACCTCCGCTCTGGCTACCACCAGATCCGGCTGGACCCTGACACCATCCCATTGACGGCGTTCCGGACCAAGTATGGACTCTACGAGTTTACTGTGCTACCCTTCGGACTGACGAACGCCCCCGCAGTCTTCATGAACTTGATGAACGATGTGTTCAGACCCTACCTGTACGACTTCATCTGCGTCTACTTAGACGGCATTCTGGTCTACAGCGAAACCTACGAGGATCATCTCAAGCACCTGAGAAGAACCCTGGCCAAGCTACGAGAACACAAGCTTTATGCCAAGGCGAGTAAGTGCTAATTCGCTCGAACCACTGTCGATTACCTCGGCCACGTCATTTCTGACGCAGGCTTTTCCATGAAGGACCAGAAGGTCCAAGCCATTCGGACGTGGGCAACCCCCAAGAGCAAGAAGGACGTGCAGTCCTTTCTCGGTATGGTCAACTTCTATCGCCGATTTATCAAGGGAATGGCCGCAGTTGCTACCCCTCTTACAAGATTGACGGGGAAGGTCGACTTTGAGTGGACGCCGGACGCCCAGAAAGCCTTTGAGCAGCTGCAGACTCTGACAACAAGTGCACCGGTACTAAGGCCGTTTGACAAACGATATCCCATCTACGTGTGTACTGATGCCAGCGGGTATGCTATTGGCGCAGTCCTCGAACAAGACGACGGAAAGGGACGGCGTCCAGTGGCATTCTTCTCCCTGACCTTGAATATCCACGAGCAACGCTACGGCATCCGCGAACGTGAGCTGCTCGCAGTGGTCCAAGCCATCTGGCACTGGCGCTGCCACCTCCACGGAAGACCCTTTGAGGTCCATACCGACCACGAGTCCCTGAGGTACCTGCGAACCCAAGAAAGGCTGAACGACCGCCACGTCAAGTGGCTTGAACTTCTGGATCAATTCCAGTTCAAGATTGTCCCGATCAAAGGCATCTCCAAAGCCGTAGCTGATGCCCTTTCCAGGCAACCCCAAGATGCCCCTGACAAGCACGAACCCAACCAAGATCTCCTTAGTCGAGTGCTGACCAAGAGCATTGACGAAACCCTCAAGAAAACTGAAATCAACAACCTCATGACCATCAACCAAAGTGATCAAGACCTTGCCACCCTAGAACAAGAGTACAAAGCGGACCCCGATTTTGCCGACCTAGCCAAGGACCCGGTATCTCCCTACCGGTTTCACATGAGGTTGTTGAAACGAGGTGACCGTACGTGCATCCCCGCTGGTACTCTACGCCAAAGACTCCTTCACGACTACCACGACGTCCCGTGCCAAGGGCACATGGGAGTGAAGAAAACCACCAAGGCCGTTGCTTCCAATTACTACTGGAAGTCTATGCGGCAGGACATCCAAAGATACGTACAATCATGTGATTCGTGCCAGCGGAACAAGGCTAGCACTCATTCACCTCTGGGTCATCTCAAACCACTCGAACCCCCAAGCCAAAGATGGGCAAGTGTCTCCATGGACTTTATCACCCCACTGCCACTGACACCACGAGGCCACAACGGCATTTATGTCGTTGTTGACCGACTCACTAAGTTGATTCGCCTGGCACCAATGAAGCCGGAATGTACAGCGCCGGTCACAGCTCAGCTTTACCACGATCACGTCTATCGCAACCTCGGCCTACCTCAAGAAATCGTCTGTGACCGCGACCCCATCTTCTTCTCCAACTTCTGGCGGTCACTGACAAAGATTCTCAAGGTCAAGATCAAAGCCTCATCGGCCTACCACCCGCAGACGGACGGCCAAACTGAGATTACGAACAAGAAAATTGAAGAAATCCTCAGAAACTTCGTCAACCATCATCAAGGCGACTGGGACCTTTTCCTCGTTGCCGCGGAAGTTGCGTACAACCGGTCACATAATGCCGTAACCACGTACTCTCCATTTTTCTTGAACTACGGGTTTGAACCAAGGACCGTGCCTATGGACATCCTCAACAGCAGGGACTCAAATCTTCCAGCTGTGTCGGATTGGCTATCCAGCCTCCACGATGCTCAAAAGACGGCTATCGCCGCCATCAAGAGCGCCAATGAGACGCGCTCGGCGTACGCAAACCGTCATCGCCGACCATGCACAATCACTGTGGGCGACCACGTACTCCTCAGCACCAAGAACCTCTTGCCCGACGCTTTCCAAGGCGCTCGTAAGCTGATGCCCAAATACTCCGGACCCTACAAAGTCACGGAGAGCATCAATGACGTCACGTTCCGTCTCGATCTTCCTCAAGCTGTCCTCGATCGCAAAGTTCACAACGCCTTCCATGCCAGCCTCCTGAAGCCGTACCGCGCTGATCCGTATGGTCGACTTCCTCCCGTTCCACCCCCGGTTGCATTTCCGGATGGCTCGGTCGAGTATGAAGTGGACTCCATTGTACGGTCACGAAAGCGCCGTGGACGACTGCAGTACCTCGTCAAATGGAAAGGCTGCGACATCAGCGAGAACTCTTGGCTGACTCAGCAAGACCTTGTGAACGCCCATGAAATTTTAGACGCGTTTCTTCGATGCGCGTCCTAAGGGGGGGAAGGTGTAAGGATTTGCCCCTTAGATCGCCACCCGGAACCCACGGGATATGGACTGGGACCTCTCCTTACATGTCCGGCCCCGATAACTCCCCCCGAGACACACCAATTCCCCACTACCCTGGGCGACACCACGCTGTATCCCTGATATTTTGCGGACGTCGGCCGACCGCACGAAAGCCGCCGTCAACGCACTCTCGGAATTCTGTCATGGACGTCGAAACTCGACAACGAGGAGCGAGTGACATCGTCAACCAACCACGGGCGGACATCCCCGTCTGTGCTTCCTGAATTTTATTCTCTGCGCTGTTTGAAAGCTGGCATCAAGGACCAGTCACATGATTCACCGACACTGAGGACACCACACATCGTCGCTGGCGGCAGAGTGCGATATGACTGGCTCGCCGGCTTTTGGATTGATTGAATTCGGCCAGCTGGTTGGTGACTGGCTGGCCGGTCAAGGGATCGATTGAACTTGGCCTTGCTGGCCCTTACAGCCAGTCGGACCTTCTGGCCGACCGGCGTGTGGAGCCGGCTGGTGGGGCGCGCTGGGCGCCATCCACGGGACCCCTTCGTTTCGGGCAAACTGGGGCTGCACTCCTTTAGTGCGCACGCCCGCCCATGCTTTGTTCTGAGAGACATGCTTTGTTTTTGGACCATTCTGTGCCTACCGGCGGTGCGATGGGTAAACGCATGCTTTGGGGCACCTCGGGTGCCCCGACGCGAGTATATAGTGTGTGGGTGTCGGCGCCACCTGGGGAGACGAGAGGGGCAACCACAGACACAGACCAAAGACACTGTTTACCTTTTGTACCCTCGATCCCCACCGACGTCGCGCCCATCTTCTTCCCCAGACCCACCCCCGTCGAGACCACCGTCCTCTTCCCCGTGCCCCGCCGCCCCATTGGCTCGCAGGGCCCGCCGCCACCCCCACGAGTACGTTGAGGGCTCCCCGGTTTTGGGTGGGTCCTCACACTTGAGCTGCTTGGCGTGCTCGCGAAGGGCCGCTCCCGAAAAGCGTGGGATGCCGCTGTCGCCGCCGAATCACACGCCCACGGTGTGACAACTTCAGGCATGAGGGCGACCGTTGGCCGAGGCGTCACCACCGCCACCGAGTTCCCGTTAGCCTTCAACCGCGCCTTGTATTCTGTCGACCTCGACAAGTAGTCGTCCTCGAGCCGGTCGAAGAATAGCTTCATGGATCGGGCCCCGTCCCCCTCTATGCTAGTGGAGGGGAGTGGGTCAAACATCGTCGGCGACCGGAACCACGCGCAATGCGTTGCATCTACGATTTTTGCCCCTGCAACTGGTTGCAATCGTTGCAATCCCCTGGAGCACAAACTGGTGCGACGACCACTGCTTTCCAGACTCCAGTGCTGCAATGCATGCATTCCTTTGAATTGCACTGTCGCTGGCTGTTCATTAGTGCAATGCAACGTTCTTACTTTACCTGGTGGCCACGCCTCTAAACGACTTGCGGATGACTGGAGATGAATAGGGTGTAGCCCCCAGCTCCGTCCAAACGACCTCCCCCACAATAAGCATAGAGCGGCGCCATCGTAGAAATGACACTCCCAACCCGTCCGACAACGTGTTCCGGCGCTGCCAGTTCTCGTCGTCGGGGCGATTCGCGCTCGAGCGACGTCCCCACACCCCGTCCACAGCTCAATAGGCAATGGCTACTTTGAGGCACTCCGTCACGGCCACGCAGTGCCCCGCGCCCATGCTCACGACCGAGCTGATTCACGGCAGAAAGCCTTTCCCTCGGCTCTGATTGTCTTCTTTCGCCATCAGAACAGCGGATCCTGCCACAAAATCTCACTCGACCCACCTTGAGAATCACCGAACCCCCCTCAGAGCTCTCATACTGCCGGGTCCGAACGATTCTGCGGTCAAGTCAGAGCATAATCGACTTGGTACCGCCAAGACACAACAACAGCCCACTTCGTGACCTGACAAAGATACGTGATTTCCTTTCACCGTCCCGCCTCTAGGTACCGTGTGCCGTTCCCACCACACATTCCTGAAATTGCTCCCCGTCTTTGCTCAATCACGGCCTCAACAGGGCATCTTCACCGCCTTTTACCCCTTTTCGACGCGCTGGTGGATGCACGATACTACATCACGGCTGAGTAACGCTCTAGATGGAGAGTAAGCGACAGGAAGAACACGCGTATCATGCAGTCTGATGCGAGCTACATCAGCAATGTTCAGAGCCGCGAGGGCCACTCCTTCCCGTTTCCGCGAGGTGCCCTGTTCGACGGCCGTGGTGCACGTCATGACCAAACCATAGCTACGCAAAGCCTGGAGCGAAAATGAAATGGAAGAAAAGCGACGGAAAGAAGGTGCTTATGACGCGCGCTGATGAAGGGCACAATACAAATGCTCACACCCGCACGCCCTCCCCCCCCGCGGCGCGCTGGCTTCCCTCCCCCACTCCGTCGGAAACCCCTCCCAATTCGCACCCGTCCTAAGTATGTGCGCTCCCCCCGCACACTCCCCCCTGACGGCGACCTGCCGCCCTCCGTCACTCCTCACTGCTTGTATCGCTGCTTCGCGCGCAACAAACACACATTCGGGCGCGTAGAGACGGCGCAGATCACACAGTTGCCTGGTCGCGCTCGCTGTGTGGTCGCTCTACCTGGCACGGCGAACTCCCGCTTTCGCAGACGGCACTGTATTCCATAAAAACTCCTTGATGCACACACGTGAAAATTATGAACGGTGAAGTAGATTTCAGGTATATCAAGAGTCCCGCGAGACACTCACGTGTTGTCCCTTCAGAACAAGTCTCAAGCGATACCGCGGTCCGACTGCCAAGTATGTACACGTCCGAAAAGGAGGGATGCGTGCGCGCTCGGCTTTGTGGTTACCGTAATTTACCTCGGAAAAATCCCGCTGGTGTCCTCGTACTTCGGGACCCGTACACGCTAATACCTTTCCAGTCCACATCGATTGTGTAAACAGAGAGGAGTGTGCTCAAAGACTTACAAAAATCTTTTTTCATAAGTTCGTTGTAAAGTCTCGAGCGGGCATGTCTCGGGGAAGGCATGCACACCCAATGCATGTCCTCGTGTCCAATCGGGTCGATCCGCCACCACATGTGGGCCCCCTGTATGACTCTCTGTGGCTGTGGTCGCTGCGGAGGCAATGGACAGTGGCTGCCCTCTGCCTCCCCCCTCTCCACCGCCACCCAGATCTGCGGGGGGGGTCGGCGGCTGCCACCGTTGCCAGCCACCGCGACTGCGACCGTCTCATTTTATTAAGCAACGCCTCACCTAATTCATATTTGAGAATGCGTCCAAGGGAGCTACTCCCCCGAGGCATTAATTCGTTCGCAGACCTGGATAATACTGAATTCCATTCGCTCCCGCAACTCCGAGAGAAACTACGGAGGAAATCAGATACGAGATGGTTCGAATAGTCTTTCGCCCCTTTGCCCAATTTCGACAACCGACTTGAACTTGACTTCGCTTAGGAATCTGGCCCTATGATCACTGACATTCTTCGCTTCACTCCGAACGGCTTCAAGCCCATTTAAACCCTCTTGTCAAAATTCTTTTCACCTTTTCCCTTGCGGTACTTGTACACTATCTGTCTCTTGCTATTATTTAGCTGTAGATTAAGTTCTCTACCTCCTTAGGGCTGCATGCCCAAGCAACATTACCGATCATGATGTCACCGTAGCTCATCGCACACCGGGTCACAGACGGGGTCAACACCCTCTACGACACCCAATTCCAAACTGGATATATACCCGGCGCGACGCAGGTGACACCACTATACTACACAACCCGAAAACAGCAGCGATCCCCCTGTGGTTTTCAAGTTGCACTTTTCCCGTTTCGTTCGCCGCTGCCGAGGGAATCCGTCTTCGCTGCTCTTCTTCCGCTTAGTCATTTGCTCAGATTCAGCTGGTGGTCGTACCTGACTTGAGATCGGGTTAGGGAAGAAGCACACTCGTCAAAAGCTGGCAGACGGTCAGGATAAGCGACAAATAATGTACCTCCCGCCCTCAAGCACGACCCTCCGCTTTGTCGTGTGATAAGCTTTTTTTTTAGCACGCTTCAGAGCGCAACGCTCATGAGACGGCACCTGTCTCCACGTCAGGAAAACTGCATGGAAAGAAAACTCAGACGTTCATGCAATTAACCAACGCCACCTGGGTTGAAGACTACATCAGTGCATACCTACTGCAGACATTCACACCGACTTGAGACATGAAGCTTGAAACTCATGCTCAGTGACCTCCAGCGGGGAGCGATACGTTCTTCGGGCGATGCCATTCTCAAGAGAGAGGGGCCACAAAGCCCATCTCCAGCATTCAAGACCTTTACCAAGAAGGCAGGTACGTAGAAAGCCGATTGTTGTTATGTGTTGTCCTTCCTATCGACACGCAAGCAGGCATGCTCACCTCCTCATGGAGAGGAGCGCAACTTGCTTCGAAATATTAATCCATTCATGAAGGTCTCCTATCACATTAGTTATTGCAGTTGGCTGCGTTCTTCATCGTTGCCAGAACCGAGATGTCTACCGCTAAGAGTCGTATTTCTGTTATTTTATGGGAACAGTCTTCCGATAAGCTCCTCAAGAAGGAAATTTTGGCAAGTAGTTCAGAAAAAACGTGTATATGACTTTGTCAGTCCATATGGGGCTCCGTTGGTGGCATCAACCCTGGGACGCGCGAGAATGTGCCGGGCCCGAAAGAGACGCCGTGGAGGGAAAACGACGGACACTGCCTGAGGATACACTCCCTGTGGTGCCCTCACCTCCTCTGAATGGGAGTTTGCGCTCGGCTCAGAGGCCATGGAAGAGAGTGCTCGTGCTCCAAATGGCGACAAACAGGTTCTTTTTTTCAATTCTACCTGTACAGACGATTCTGTTCGCGTGTATTCGTGTCAATCTGATCCTTCCGCAGGCTTACCAACGGAGCGAGTTTGTACCTCATTACGTGGGAGAACTTTCCACCCTTTACGGGCTCCCAATCCAGCGCCCACTTTTCAAGAGAATCTTCCTTACATACAACGCTGCTTTCCCATAGACATTAGCAAGTGGGCCGTAGGGATTCGGCTGCGGATTTCTCGCTGCGCCAATCAACAAAACTTGAACGATCCGCCAGGGCGCTACGTCGACTGCTGCGCCTGACGCTTTTACGTCAAGCAGCTGTGTTCGTTGACTGTTGGGTGTTCCCTCATTTTGACAACGCCGCAGCTGTTCATTTACGACACCGCTGCTCGCATTGACCACAGAACTAGTGCTTCTAGTATCGCTCTGTGCTCTCTTTCAGGCCGAAAATACTTCGTGTACGTTCATCCTACGGAAGGAGACGTCAGGATTGCGCTAAGAACGCCTCCGAGCGCGCATCCACAAAACACGGAAACTTTGTGACGATTTCTCCTTCCTCCAAATGAAAAGATTCATGGAGCTTCTCAAGGCAACCGCTCAGGATGAGCTCAGCACACTTGCCGCAATCCAGAGATTTCATCGGAGCACTCAATGGAAGGGAGCGACGGGCGGTGTGAAGAAAAGGCAGGGGACGTATTCGGCACAAGCTGGTTGGGTCCGCATGCAAAGAATTGCTCGTTGTGCAATAATTGCAAGAATCTATCCCCAGTACAATTCACTTTCAAACGGATATCCGGGCCTTCCGACCCCAGACCATCGCGTAAAACTCGTTCAATGTATCAGTGTAGCGCGCGGGCTTCCCAGAACAACACTTCAGGGCTTAAAAGACTTGTTCTTGCCTAAATCTTCAATCTGATACAGGTCCGTAATCTCTCAAAAAAGACAAAAACGCAGTGCTGGCATATGCGCACCTATTTCGAAGGACGAGGGCTCGCTGATGAACGCAAATAAGTAGACAAATCACTCCACCAACTAAGAACCGCCATGCACCACCAAACAAAAATTGAGGAAGCAGCTTTCACTCTTTCAATCATTCTTCTGTCCGGACCTGGTAAGCTTCTTTTGTTGAACAATCTAACCCGCAGGCTCCACTCCAGATGAGGCCCTTTCTTCAACACGTTCAAGATTCAGACCTTGGATCATACTCTTCCCAAAATCCACAGACTTTAGTGTTCTTCATTGCTGTGGTGGAGTCATGTAAAGGTGCCTCCGCCAATCCCCAGTCAGCGTCCTGCGCCGTAAAGACTACGACGGTATCTCATCGTCTTCGTCCCCTCACATTCGCTCTTGATCAATGAAATCATCTATCGCTGTTTTCCCAGATGTGGCCGAACCGAACAAGAACAACACTGCATGAACAATTGTTCGAGCCAGGTGCGTGCTGGCAGCTGAGGGCGAGCCAATCGCGTGGTTTAGGGGCCCGATCGCATGAAGCTGATGATTGGTTGCACCCACAGTTGGCGTCCTAACGATTGCTGATTGATCAAAACACTGTTGTTCTCTCGGCTGGGATCGCCGGAGATTTCCCCCGCTCTGGAGCGCTCCTCTCCGGAGTAGTTGTCCAGTTTGCCTCGGGTGCCTGTGCACTCGGGTTCTCCCCTTCATGTGCTCGCGGTCCCGGGAGAGTCGCAGGTTGTACTAGTACTGCTCGCACAACAATGGAGGCCGGTGCGCAAGTCCAATTGGTCAGAAAGGCATCCTGTGAGGCATGTAATTGGTCAGTAGACTGTTGTTCTTGCACATATCCAGAATTTCACCTCCGACAATAAATTACGATTGCTTCCGACGATCCCTACTAATCATGACTTGGTCAGTACAAACCATGAAAAGAGAGCCCCAGTATTATTTTTCTACTTAGTGCATACAAATTCGAGACACTTGCCTGCCTTAAACTCTTTGCATTTTTCACAGTGAACAGTCGGGCCGCGGGCAATCGCCCAAAGACAGTAGAGTCGCCGCCCACCGCGTCCGGACGCAAAGGCAGAAAATCCATAGTATTGCAAAGGGCATGTTTTAGCTTCTAGGAAGCAGGGGCGCAACGCCGTGCACAGGGCATGGCTGGCATGAAAAACTGACAAGTTCGGGAAATGTGAAGCAAATAATTACGAAAATACATGTCTTGGCGAAGCCCTCTGGAAAACCACGTAATTAATAAACCAGCCTTCCTCTGCACAACTTCACAAGAACTGCAGAATGTCTGCAGACTTCGTGTGTAAACGAGCAGCAACATCACGATCACGATGATGCGCGGCGATACTTGCCGTCTTAAGAGCGCAAGAGCTCAGGCATCGCGACGGACGTAAAGTGTTCCCGTCTGAGGCGCTCTACGGGACATTTTTTTGTCTGACTTCATTGATTTTGAGAATATGCCACAATTCGTAAATTAATCGATAGCTGGAAAATAAATCAGTGACTGTTTACGAGTAGTTGCTGACAGATCAAAATCTTCACTTTCTCGATCAATATGAAGGGCACGCCGCTTTGCGTTGGAACAGAATTTAATTTGCATTAACATAACATACGTTTGTTTTCACACCGCAGTACATGACAGCACGTCCAATCTTCATTGTCCGGACGGCTGATAGCGATGCAAGGCGCATTGTGATGTACTCAGGAGCCGGAGCGCGCGTGAGTGTGATGAAGAGAAGGTGGAAGCCCCTTGTACCGGTGGTGCGCCTAGTGATAAAGAGTGTTCCGAATGATCGCGGGTCGACGAAATCGATTCCCAGGGCCACGCGCGTTTGATGATTTGCATGCCAAAAAAGTAACTAAAACGGATAAGAACGGAGTCGAAAAGATGACAACACGAAGAAATTGAGACCAGCAAGCACTTCCGCATGGGATGTAAAATAATCTTTTGACAGCTCATGGGGTCCGGCGCAAGCTGTCGCAGTTGGAACTAGGCTTGTGCTGCACGCCCCTTTCTCGGGGGTGTGCAGGTGTGACACTCCCTAAACACGTCTTAAGCACGCCCTCAAAAGTTCATCCCGCCCTGCACGCCCCAAGAACTTACCACATTTCTACCAGACGAATGCAAATTATGAACAAGCTCTGCCACCATTGACAGTTTCTTCGGGTGGTTGCTTGGGTAGCGCCGGACTTTTAAATACTGTCAGAGTCGGGCGTACTGGCTGCAGTCCCTCGTGGCGGCGCTCGTGGAGCAGACACGCCTGCTTTAGCCCCCACTGCGCCAAGAAAACGAGAAAGCAGACCGCGACGTCCGGCGCGACTGCCTCGAAGGCATCACGACAACCACGGCATGTGCGTGAGCTGGGCGCAGGCAATCCCAGACTGGATGCACGCAGCATTGCCTCCACCCGGTATACTGAACTCGATGGCCTCTTTGACTGGGCCCTTGTCGACCATGCAATTAGGGCTTCATTGCGCGATGCGAAGTATCAGAAAGTATGCAAGTCTTTTGATAGTACGATCCCGCCTAAGTGCACGCCCCGAAATCTCGGGCGTGCAGGCGTGACACGCCCTAAAACACGCCTATTCCCGCCCGGGGCATGCAGCTTAGTGCACGCCCTGTGCGTGCAGCACAAGCCTAGTAGTAACCGCAATGGTCTGATTTGACGAGAGCGACGACAAGAGCAGCCTTGCAGCCACAAGCACTTAGTAATAGCGAACAAGGTCGTCGTGTGCTTTGTCATGCACCCACTGCGGGTGCCGTGCGTCCGGCGACGCTGCAAGAAAGACAATAAAAAGTCAATAACTCACAATATACTGGCGCACCCCCGGTAGGTCAACACCAGGTGGGTAAACGCGTACAGAGGCCAAGGAGCAATGACACTCGACGCTCACACTGCCGGGGTCATCTGTGCGCACCTGTACTAAGGCAGCGGTGCATTGCTCCTCGCACAGGCTTCGCACTTGGCACGGTCCCTCGTTTCCGCGTCCATCGCCCGCGCTGCTCACTGTCACTGTCTCGCGTGCGTCGGCAAGAGGTTCTTTCTCTGCAGCACCTAGCGGCCGGTGCGGCCTCATGCCCATGCAGCGCATGGCCACCGGCATCCCCCGCACATCTGCCTGCACCTTAACCCACGAAGCGATAGAATTCACAGACTTTCGGGCCCTGCGAAAACGGACCGCCCCGTTGATGAGTGGTTGACTACGTCCCACCTCCGCACCCAGTCAAGGGCGGTCTTGTAGTCTGGTGGATCATAAAATCGAGCTCCTCGGCCAGAGAAATCCCCGCGAAGCGCGTGCAGGAGCGTCCCGAAGAAATGTAAACAGATGCCAGTAGATACCATCGCCAGGAAGAAGAGAAGTATCCCCTGTCCGCAGACGCACCTTGTAAGTCTGATGCTTCAGTCTGCATCAGGCCTCTGAAGCCCCTGTGGAGCCGTATGACTGGAAAACCTCTTAGCGTTTTTACTAGGTGTCCCCCACGGCCGCTTCTCCATCTTTCGACAAACCCCGTGCACACCGACCGTCATTCCATGCGGAGATATTGCGCTTGTATTTACGAAGATTTGCAGGCTGTTGTCGGGCGCGCACGCCATGACATCCTTGAGGTCCTGCACGAAGGTAGAAACCTCCCGAAGGCCACTCCCAACCCCCCTCGCGAACCGGACGAAGCACGGAACGGATCACTTGACGTAAAAGTTCTGGAACCGAACTCCGAACCTAGTCAATTGTTGCCCGGTCTCACACCAAGCCCCTCTGCTCTCATGGGAGCCACACCATTGGGTGATATCAATGGGAGCCCCCCCGCGGTCACAAGGGGGGGCTGAAAGCAAAAGCGAAGCTGTCCACAAGTCCAGGGAAAGCACGAATGAGAGACTTTAAGGAGTGGCATTTAAAACGCACCCGCCTGCACAGGCAGCTGCCGCGCCGCCACGTCTGCCGCCGCCGCCGCCATACAGTCAATCCCCGACCATGTACCACCCCCGTATAAGCCCAGGTGGGCCTAAAACGAAGTGGCCGACAGTCTTCCACAGTCATTCAGAGCAGCGAGAGAGGCGCGGGCGGCTTTTCTGGGGCGATTGATTGGCGAGCACGCACCTGGCGTCACGGTGCCGGCAGCTGTATCCGCCTGACACCAGATTTTCACAACTCGCTTATGAGGGAAGGTTGCCAGGCTGCTTTTTTCTCGAAAAACATATTAGCGGACTCCGCAGCACCTCAGGAGTCCGGCCGTTATGTTCGTTTCTGCAGGCGATGCCTGGTTGCTGAGGAAAAAATGCACCCTCGTTTGGGGGGGTACACCAGTTTTTCACAACTCTCGTTTACATATCAGGGCAGCCACCTGGGGCACTTCTTACAGAGATACAGTAGAGAAGACTTGATTGTATTTGTAGTCGTGGAGCATCTCTTCACGCCCGTCGACCAATGAGAGCGAAGAGAGCTCAAGCAGCACGACCCCTTCGCGATCGTGACGTCCGGCATCACAGCCCCTGAGCTCCAAGAAGCATCCCCCCCTGCTCCGGGGTGGTTACGCGTCGCCCCCCCCGCCCCCCAACAGCGACGGAGCTCGCTGGGACTTGCGGCTGGTAGAGATGCTCGCCTGCTCCACGGGTAGCGCTTTGTGTCTGAAAGAACGCGGGAACAGATGCTCTTTTCCCACTTCAATGAGCCTGAAGATAGCACCTCCCTCGCCCCTCGCTGACAGCGACGCGTCCGTGAGGGAGGGTGGCCGTGCTGGGGAAAGCGTGGGGCAGACAGTTGTTGTGCAGCGGTGTGGGGCGCGCCCGCTGGCTCCCGCCAACACCCTATCGAGAACAGCCGGGGGGGGTTAAGGGGGGAAGGGAGGGAGGGTGAGGTCAAGCGGGAATAGGCGCTTGCGCCACCGTCAGCCCACTGCACCAAATAGAGAGGTCCTGGTAGGCCGGGACAGGCCCATAGACGTGTTCTGCTCTTCTGGTGACTCTGCCAAGGAGCTCAAACCCGGGATAGGAGGAGGAAGAGGGCAGCGAGGCACAGGTGGGGCGAGCGGGACGCATGGATGCGTTGCAAAGAAGTCGGGTTCGGGCCAACCAGTCAGTCAGATGAGCGTTCTGGGGCGGTAATTAGAACCAATTTGGCCTCCGCGAGAGCGCTCTCTATTCCGCCCGTGAGGCTTCAGTCGCGCACCTGTGCTCCTATTCCCTTCTTCTTTATATCGTTGAAGAGCCTGTGAGCTGGCACACCCAATGGTGTGACGCACGTACACCCCCTTGCACTGCATCATATTTTAGTACGAGTTGCCTTGCGGCTGCCGCCGAGTTCTGTGGCCGTTCGGAAGGGATTCTCATATGCAAACACTGTGGGTTTTCTATGTAAGCGGAAGTTGTGAAAAACTGGTGTCACTTATGAAAGACTGGTGTCAGACGGATAATGCTTGCCATAGGGGTGGGACATCATCGGGGAATGACTGTACTGTACCAGCACCGCCGCCACCACTGTCGCCGCGGCCGCCGTCGACCCCGGCCTATGCCAGGCGAGGCATAGGCAAAGCTCAGCCAGCGACGCCCCCTCGTCGCCGCCGCCCCGCGCCGCCGCCGCCGCCGCCGCCGCCGCGGCGGGAAGCACCTGCAGCAGCAGCGCAGCACGCGCCCGCACCGCCTCGCGGGCGGCAGTGACGGCCGCCACCGACGTAACCGCCGTCCTACTCCCGGCAAGGGGGGCACCGCCCGAACGGTGCAGCCGCCGCCCGCTACGCCCGCCGCCGCGCCCGCCGCTGCGCCCGCCGCGCCCGCTGCCGCCACCGTCGGATCCCGCAGCGGCGGCGGCCGCCGCCACCAACGGCCGCCCCCCTCGTGAGGACGGCGGTGCGGACAGGGGTTCCAGGGCCGCCACCACCCCCGCCACCGCCCGCACCACCGCCCGCTCCCCCGCGCCCCCGCCCACAAACGCGCCCACCGCGGCGGCGTAGAGGTAAGCCCGGTGGCGGTCGCGGTCGGCCCATAGCCCCCCCCCCGCAGTCCCGGCAGCATCCACCGCATCGGCGTCGTCTGCGCCGCCGCCGCCGCCGCCGTCGCCGCTGCCGCCGCCAGCTCCGCCGCCCAGCCCCCCCCCGTCGGCCACAAACGCCGCCGCCGCCGCCGCGCGGGCGGTCCCCCCCGCCGCCCCCACCGCCGACAGCAGCTGCCGCGCGGCGGCCGCCGCGGGCCACCCCACCGGTGGCACCGCCGCTACCGCCGCTGCCGCCGCCGCCGCCCGCACGGCGCCGGTGAGGAGGGCGCCGTAGGCATCGGCGGCGGGGCTGTCAAGCCACCACCTCCCCGGTGGTGGGGGCGTGTAGGCGACCGCAATGGCCAGTGGCGCCACCCCGGTGAGGGTGAGGGTCAGCCGGCCGCCGGCGGGGACGGCCAGCCCCGCCGCGGCCAAGGCGGGCGCCACCGCCGCGGCAAGGCCGTCAGGGGTGGGGGGGGACGGAAGGCCCGCCGCGAGCGCACTTGCAAAGGGCGTTGCGGGGTGCACCGCGAGGGCGGTGAGGAAGGCCAGGTGGGCGGGCAGCCGCGCTGCGGCGACCACGTGCGCCCGCACCCGCCAAGTGAGCGCCGCCGACGACAGCCAGTGGAGGGGCGCGCCCAGGAGGGCGTCGATGAGGACGGGCAGGGGGAGGGGCGGGCCTCCGCCGCCGCTACCGTCATGGCCGGCGTCCTCGCCGTCCCCCACCTGTGGCAAGCCGTCGTCAAGGAAGCGGAGCGCGCGCGGCGGGGAACCCCTGTCGGGGCTGCCGCCGACGGGCCCGCCCAGGCCGTCGAGGGGAAAGGGCGTCACCGTCAGGGGCACAACAGACGCGGGCGACGGCGGCAGCGACGCCGCCGCCCGTCCCGCCGACCGCCCGCAAGAGGGGGGGGACCGCGGGCGGCAAAAGAGGACTGGCGGCGCCGCCCCCGCGGCGTCGCGGCGGCGGCCGTGACGGTCGTGGCGGCGGCCGCGACGGTCTCGGCGACGGGTGGGTGGGGACGCCGCCCCACTGGCGCGGGGCGACGTGCGCGCCATCCCGCCGCCGCTGCCCACACCGACGCTGCCCCCGTCGCCACCGCCGCCGCCCTCACCACCGCCGCCACCACCATTGCCGTCACCGCCGCCACCCCCGCCACCGCCGCCATTGCCGTCCCCGCTGCCACGGGCGCAGGAAGCCACTGTGGGCGCGTCCTCCCCCCCGCCCCCCCCCCCCTCAACCACCCCACTCACAAACGCATCGACGGCCGCAATCCACGGGCGGACGTCCCCGCCCCCCCCCAGCGGCGGGAGCCCCCCCCACCCCCCCCCTGTGTCGACGCCCAGGGAGCGGCACAGGCCGCCCAGCCGGCCGACCCGCACCACCGCCGCGATGCCCGCGGGGGGGAGGAGCGCCTCCACGCCAACGCCCGCCAAGCAGGGGGCCAGACCGCCGGCGCCGGCGCCGTCGCCGGCCGGCCCTGGTCCCCCCCACCCCTCCGCCGCCGCCGACGCCTCGCCGCCACCCTCCCAGTCAATCCCCCCACACGCCACCGCCGCGGCGGCGGCAACGGCGGGGGCGGCGGCGGCCCACCAGAGGGCCCGCCCCACCCCCCCCGTTGTGGCGGCGGGCGCGAGCGCGGCCAGCACCGCCGCCGCCGCGGTCGCCGCGGCCGCCGCCGCCGCGCCACGCCCGTCCCCCCTGCAGCGGTGGGCGCCGTGGACGGGCGCCGCTAGGACGGCCAGCCGGCCGACCCGCCGCGTCGCAGCGGCGGCGGCGGCCGGGTCTGTCGCGGCGCCCACCGCCGCGAGCGCCGCGTCGGCAACCGCCGCAACGGCCGTTGCCGGCGGCACGGGGGGGTGTGGCGCCGCGGCGGCCGCAACGAGGCGGCCCAGGGTGGCCGCCACCGCCGCGGCTGCCGCCGCCGTCGCGGCGGCCAGGGCGGCGGCGACGGCGGGGTGGGGGGCACCCGCGACAAGGGCGGGGGGGGGGGGGGGGGGGGGGGCGGCGCGCGCCGCCACCGCCGCCAGTTCGGGTGTCAGCGCCGCCAAGCTGCCGCCCCCGTCGGTCGCGGCCACCGCGGGCGAGACGCCGCCGCGCAAGGTGGGCTTGGTGGGGGTGGGCTTGGTGGGGGTGGGCTTGGCGCCGCCGTCGGGGGGGCCACCGCCCGCGTCGGCGTCTGCGCCAGCGGCGGAGGCGGCGTGTCGCCCCCCGCAGCCGCCTGCCGGCGACATCCCCACCGGCGCCAGCTCTGTGGCCGCCGCCTCCGGCCGCCGCGGCCGCCGCTGCCGGCAGCGCGTGGCGACCACCGCAGCCAGCAGCGGGTCGTACTCATCGGCCTCCCGCAGCCCCCCGCCGGTGCGGGTGGGCCCGCCGCCGCCCGCCGCGCCCGCCACGCCCGCCGCGCCCGCCGCGCCCTCCCCCCGCGGCGGCGGCGGTGGACCAAACGCCACCGCGCCCACCCGCGCGCGGCGGCGGCAGCGGCGGCGACCCGGCGGGGCAGGCCAGCCAGAGGCGGGGGTGGCCGCCGGCGGGGCGCCGCCCGTCGCCCCCCCCCCCAGCGCACGCGGCGGCCCGCCCCCAGCAGGGGGGCCAAACACCGCCCGCCGCCGCCGTGGCCCGCCCCCCCGCTCCTCCCCGGCGCTGCGGGCGGGGGGCGTTCCCCCCCCCCCCCCGCCCTCCCCCCCTCCCCCGCAAGGCGCACCAGCACGGCCACCAGGGCCGGCGGCACCGCCGCCGACCGCCGCGACGCCACCACCGCCGCGGCGGCGGGGTCCCCCCGCAGCGCCGCCGAGGCGGCGGCCAGCGCCAGCGCCCCCCCCCGCGTGCGTGGCAGGGGTGGCGGTGGGGGTGGGGGTGGTGGTGGAGGCGGCGGCGGGTGGAGAGGCGGTGGGGGGGGGTGGGGGCGGGGGGCGGGCCCGCCCCGCCGGCGGCGGCCAGCAGCACGCCATACGCCGCGGCGCGCGCAGAGGCGGGGGGGAGCCGGGGGGCGACCGACCGGCCGAGCACCGCGAGAGTCTCGACGGGGGAGGGGGTGCTGCCGGTGCTGTCAAAGCCACCGCCGTCGAGGAGGGGAGGGCGGGGGGGCATGGTGGCGGATGACGCCGGAAGGAGCGAGGGTAGGCGGCATGGGTGGTGTGGGGGTGGAACCGCGGAGGGGGGAGGGGGTGTCGGGGGGGGCGAGCGGGAAGAGGGGGTGGCCGAGGCGCGAAGGGTGGAAAACGGCAGTTGCGCTCTTTCTGTGTAAGCCTCACTGCGTTGCCCATCCCGCGGATACGTGTGCGCGACCGAAAGGCGCGAGAAGAATGGATGAAGAACAAGACACATGGCGTTGGAATGGCTACTGCGTGGGCCATTCTGACGCAGAAGGGGGGGGGGGGGTAGGAGCTGCCTCCCCCCTCCCTCAGCTCGCACGGGGCTGGCGGGGTGCCTGGCATATGCAGGCTCTCTCCCACTCCCCTCCCGTCTACCCTCCCGACCCTACACCCCCCCTCTCCTCCTCGTCGGGGCAACCGGCGCGCCTGCGCCCTCGCGCCCGCCGCCGCCCCGAGTGTGGCGGGCACAGGGATCGTCCGGGGTGTGCACGGCCGGCTAAGCCGTGTCGGCATCGGCAAGGTCCTCCGCCAACTCGGCCTGGGCCTCCGTCTCGTCCTCGGCCTTCACCTCCTCGTCCATCGTGCGCACGTCCACCTTACCCTGGGCCGCATCCTTGGCAATGTCGTCATCGACGTCGTCATCGTCATCATCATCATCGTCGTCGCCCTCGTCATCAGTCTCTTCGGCCGTGTCGTCCCCACCAATCACTGCCTTCTCCATCTCCATCCCCTGCTCGTCGCGTACGGCCGCGTCCAACTCATCCTCCGCGTCCACATCGTCCGCCGTGCGGGTCACCGCGTCCACGTCAGCCACAACGGAGGCAGCGGCCCCGTCGTCCGCGGCAGCCTCGTCGGCAATCGTGTCGCCCACGACCACCGCCGGCTCCCAGTCGGTCGACGCGTCGTCGCCGACCGCGTCAGCCTGCCAGTCGGCAGCAGCAGCGGGCGCCGTTACCGATAGCGGCGCCGCCGCCACGACGCCTTCTTCCGTGATGGGCGTGGCGGTGGCGGGGGCGATGGACGCAGCAAGCGCCAGCACCGCCGTCACGGCCACCGCCGACGCGGCCACGGTCGAGAGGGTGCGGCGGGAGGGAGCCATGACAAAAGTCGACGGGCGGGTGGGAAGAGTGTTGGGGGTGGTGGTGGTGGAGCGTGGGGGGCGGGTCGGAGGCGGAAGCGGTTGGCGAGGGGCACGAGGGAGGGCTGAGGCGAGGGGGGGGGAAGAGCGAGTGGGCGGGTAGATGCAGGTCCGGTGTGTGCGATGAGATGGAATGGAAATCGGGACTCCTCTCACAGCGCGCTCTCCGCTGCAACTCTTGTACCCACCGGACAGTGGGGATGGCATCGTGAGCAACCACTGGTCGCCGTCCCACCAGCCGAGCCCCTCTCCACCACCTCCGCTACCACCGGCGTCTGTCGGCGAGGCATGCGGTGACCAGACACCACGGCGACAAAACACCCTTCCGAGCGCGGGGGGGGGGGGGCGTTGATGCGCCTTCCCCCACCCCTTTCCCCCCACTACCCGCTCGGCACCCGTTTGGGTACCGGCGCAGACACTCATCACGCTCGATAGCGACTGCCGAGACGGTTGGTTGAGGGGGGGAACAGGGGCGTGCCTCTGGCTGCACCACCGCTCCCCACCCACCCACCCACCGCCTCCTAGAGCCGTCGTGGCGGTTGCCGTCCAGGCACCTCACCGCCGCGGCCGTCCATGCTCGGCGCCGGCCGCAGCGGCCGGCAGCGGCAAGGCCGTGCAGGCAGCATCCCGGGCAGGTTCATGCCTTCCCTCGCCGGTGCGCCCTTTTCCCTCCCGTCCACCGCGCACCGCGCTGTCAGTCTTGCCGGGAAAAAAGCGGAGGGGCGGCCCCTGCCGGGATCAAGCTGCAGGCCATCGCGCCTTGATGCTGCAGGCCACCGCGTCTTGATGATCCCTGCCCAGTGGCTGGCTCGTCCTCCCTCCTCCGTCCTCCCTCGCCCCCGCCAGTCACACATAGGAGAGTATCCGCGAGCGGGCTTGGCGCGCACCTCCCACTGCGACATCCTCCAGGGGCTGTGGAGGGCCCTGCACCCCCGCAGAATACAAGTTCCCGAAGGATAGGCTTTTCGCACCATCGCGCCCAAAGAGGTCCGCGAGCTTCGAGGGTGAGCACCCTCGAGTGACACGACGGAAAGAGGCACTCATAAGCTCATGGAGGTATGTTCAGTACATATTTGAGGACGTGTTCAACCATCCAATGCTTCATGGGAATTGGGTCGGACCGGAAAGCTTAGACAGGTTGCTCTACCTGAATATTTATTCGAGCTGTACTTCGAAGCAGTGAAAGGCGGCCGCCGTGGCTCCGGCTCTTGAGATCGTGGTCCAGTGCCCACCTCCGTGCCCATTCCCCCATCGCAAACCCCACCACATCGGCGGCGGCGCGGGGGGGTCTCTGCCGGGGAGCCGCCCACCCGCGTCCCCCCTTCCCGCTCCTCACCTCTGCTCCCTTGCCAGCCCCGTTGTTCGTGTCTCCCTCGTGGCGGCGGCGGTCCCAGGTGCTTTCTCTACCCCCCCTGCCGCTGCGGCTTCTGTCGTTTGCGTGGGTTGCCACCGCCGCTGCCCGCCAGGCCGCCTGCCCGCCTGCCCGCCTGCCCACCCTTGTTTCTGTGGGAGGGGGGGGTTGGGGTCGAGGGAGGAGCGCGTGGGGCGTGTGTGGTAGGGAGCAGTGGAGGGGGGATGCGGCATCGGGATGGCGGTGTGGGGGCAGGGGCGGGTCGTCGACCCGCGGCCGGGGCGTTCTTGGTACCCCCCTCGGCGGCGGTGCCGCCCCGGTGGGGCCCCCCGCCGCGCGCCACTGGCGCGCCGCCACGGCGGGAGGTGTGCGTCGCGTGGCCCGGTGTGAGGTGGCGAGGTAGCGGCGGTGTCGGTGGCGGCAGCGGCGGTGGCAGAGGCGGTGGCGGTGGCGGCGGCAGCAGCAGCAGCAGCGGGTCCACGGCCGCGGTGTACAGTTGGTCGGCGACAGCGGGGGCACCCGTGGATGGGGCAATCACCGCGGCGGTGGCTGCTGCTGCAGGTAATGGCAGCGGGGGCGGCGGTGGTGACGACGGTAGCGGCGGCGGGAGCGGCGGCGGCGGCGGCGGCTGGGAGGCCCCGCGGGTGACCCAGGCGGCCACCGCTGCCACCCCGCCCAACGGCGCCACCGCCGGCGCCCCCGTTGGGCCGCCCGCTGCCGCCGGCGTCTGGTCCTCCGTTGTCGCAACAGGAGGCGACACGGCACCCCCACCCGGAGGCGACGTGGAACCCCCGCCCGCGGCCGACGCCCCCCCCCCCCCGCGCACGCCCGACGGTGCGGCGCCACCTGCCGCCGCCGACGGGCCGGGTCTGGTGGCGGCGCCCGGTGTGACGGGGGCAGGGGCGGGGAGCCCGCCCCCCCTCTCCCCCTCCCCATCTTCCCCCCCGCCCTCGCCTCCGGCATTGACGGTGCGCAAGCGGGGCGGCTCGAAGCCACGCGTGTCGGTGGACGTGCCGGTGATGGAGCGGCTGCGGTCCATGGCCGTTACCCGTCACATGGCGGTGAGCGCCCTCGCCGAGGAGATGATACAGGCGTGGGTGGAGTGGGCCGAGGTCGCTGCCGCCGCTGACGCGTCCGCTGCCAGCGCTGCCGCCGACGGGGCCTCGGCCGAGGTCGCCGCCGACGCGAACGCGGCCGAGGCTGCCGCCGACGCAGACATAGCTGGGGTCGTTGCCGACGCAGACGCGGTCGCCGCCGCCGCCGCTGCCGCCGCCGCCGCCGCCGCCGACACGGCCGACGCGGCGGCGGCGGCGGCCGCCGCCTCTGCCGCCTCTGACACTGACACGGTCAACGGGGCGGCCACGGGAGACGACAGCGCCGCCGTCGGCGCGGCTGGGGAGGGGAGGGCGGCTGCAGCGACCGCGGGCTCCCATGAGGAGGGAAGCGGTGGCGGTGCGGTGGCGGACGTGGCGGCGGGGGCAGTCGCAGCGGGCGACGCGGCGGTCGGTGGCGGCACGGCGTCTGCAGCCTCGTTGCGGGACGGGCGGCCAGAGGTGGTCACACGTGGCTGAGCAACCTTGACTTGTTGTCTCGCGGGGTGGGGGGTGGAGGGGGGAGGGTGTGGGGGCTGGGCCGCTTGCTGCGCCGGCCTGACCGCCGCGGCGGGTGCGTAAGCGGGAGACGGGCGGGTGGTGTCTGGCGAGGGGGGGCGCTCCGGGCGGTGTGGCGAGGTTAGGACGGACGGCCAACGGGGGGATGGATGAATGGGGTTGGGTGCATTGGTGGGGCGGGGTGAGATGAGAAAGGGGGGGGGGGTTGGGCTGGCCTCCCGCCACTGTGGCGTCGCTGGGGGTTGCGTGGCGTTACACGTTCCTTTTTCAGTGGTTGTTGGCGTGTGGCGCCGCCGCGCCCGCGGCCGTTGCCGTCTTTCTCTCCCCGTCCTCCGTCTCCGCTGTCACCCCTCTTTGCACAGGCGGGCGGGGCTATACCGCCTTTGGGGGTTGCCCGCCGCCCGTGAGGCGCTCGAGGAGATACTGCAGATGATCACCACAGGTGGGGGGTGGCGAGGGGAAGGGCCACACTGTATGTACTGCACTGTACCCGCCAAGAATGGCAACGCAGGCGGCAGCAGCGCGATGCCGTCTCGCGTTGCAATCACGACAAGAGCTGTGGAAGCGCCTTCGCGAATTGGAAAGGGACTTGTGGTTGCGCTAAAACTAAACCGACGGCAGTTCATCTTTGGGGGCTATGTATTTTCGTCACCCTACGGTCAACCGCCGACTGCTGACGATGCAACTAACAGCTCATCGACAGAGGGTTGCTGACCCCTTTGGATGGGAGCCGCCCTCCCCGGGGAGCGAGTCTTGTGTGGCCGCCTCCCCCAGCCTCGACGCCTGACGCCTCAAGCACCCCCCCAAAGCCGCCGCTCCTACCTCGCTGGTCTTTCCAACCCCCCCCCTCTCGCTCCAACGCTGTCTCGCCGCGACGGGCCAGCGGCGGCGGCGGCGGCGGCGGCGGCGGCCAAGGCGGCTGCGTCGGCTTGCCATGGTGCGTCGGCGGCGGCGTCGTCGTCGCCCCGCCGGTAGTGCAGCAGCGGATACCCCCCCGGCCGGCCGGCGGCGGCCGTCCCCCCAACCCCCCCCCGCGGCGGGCGTGGGCAGTGGCGGGGCGGCGGTGGTGGCGGGGGGCGCGCGCAGGGCGGCGGCCCCCCAGCGGTCCCCCTTCCCCGCCGCCGCCTCCCACGTGGCCGCTGGCCACGCTCTGCTCTCCTGGTCGGCGGGCGTGTGGTGGGTCTTTGCGGCGGCGACGGCAGTCAAGCTTCTGCTCGTCCCTGCCTACCGCTCCACCGACTATGACGTGCACGTGCACTGGCTGGCGCTCACCGCGTCCACCCCGCTGGGCGCCTGGTACACCGACACTTCCTCCCGGTGGGGGCTCGACTACCCGCCCCTCTTTGCGCTCGCGTCCCGGGCGCTCGCGGCGGTCGCCGAGGCGTTTGCCATTGACGGGGGGTCCCTTGTCCGCCTGGGCGGTGGCGGCCCCGCCCCGTCATCCCCGTCGGCGGTGCTGTTCATGCGGGGCTCGGTGATGGCCGCTGACGCGGTGCTGGCGGCGGGCACGGCGCGGCTGCTCACCGCCACCCTCCCCCGCCGGCGGGTGGCGGCGGGGGTGGCCGTCACCACCGCCGCGGCGGTGCTGCTCCACCCGGGGCTGCTCCTCGTCGACCACATCCACTTTCAGTACAATGGGCTGTGCCTGGGGGTGCTCCTCGCCGCCGTCGCGGCGGCGGTGGAGGGGGCGCCCGTCGTGGCTGCCGTCGCCGCCGCGGCGGCCTTTAACCTCAAGCACACGCTGCTGCCCGCGGCGCTGCCGCTGGGCGTCCACCTCCTCGCCGCAGGCCTGGGGGGTGAGGCGGGTGACGGCCCTACTGCTGCCGGCGGCGGCGGCGGCGGCGGCGGCGGCAGCAGCGTTGTATCGGTGTGCGCGCGCGCTGCGCACCTGGGCGCGATTGTCATTTCGGGCGCCGATGCGCTGGTGCTGCCGTGGCTCCCCTTTCTGGCGTCGGCCCCGGCGGGGCCCGCCGCGGCGGCCGCGGCCATTGCCGCGCGCCTCGTGCCGACCGGCCGGGGGCTTCTCCACAGCTACTGGGCGGCCAACGCGTGGGCGGTGGTCACCGCCGCCGACCGCGCCGCGTGTGCGGCCGTGCGGGCGGCGGTAGGCGGCAAGGCGGGGGCGGGGCCGGGGGCAGAGGTGGGCGGCGGGCGTTGGGCGGCGGCCGCCAGCGCCGCCGCCACAGCCGCTGTGGCGCGGCTGCCCCCCTGGGCGGCAGCCCTTCCCCGCCGCGCCGCGGCGGCGTGTGTGGCGGCCGCGTCGTCGGGCGCGCCGTCTGCGACGGGTGGGGTGGTGGGGGTGGCGGCGCCGTGGGCGCTCCTCCCCCCCGTCACCCCCGCCTTGGCGGCGGCGGCGGCGGTGGTGGGCGCCGCCCCCGCGCTGGGCGGGCTGGCCGCGGCGGCCGCCGCGGGCGGCGCCCCCGCGTCGGCGCGCCGCCTGCCAGGGGCGGTGGCGGCGGTGGGGCTCGCCGCCTTTTGGTGGGGCTACCACGTGCACGAAAAGGCGATCCTCCTCGCGTCGGTGCCGCTGGCGGTCGCCACTGCCGTCACCGCCGCACGTGCCGTGATGCGGCGAGGGGAGGGGGGGGAGGTGCCGCCGCGGCCGCCGTCTGCCCGCGCCCGCGCCGAGTGCCGCGCGTACGTGTGGGTGGCGCTGGGTGGCCACTGGGCGCTGCTGCCGCTGCTGCCCGGCCCCACCGAGGCGGTTGTCAAGGTGGTGGCGGTCGCCGGCTACGCAGCCGTCTACCTACCTCGCCTGTGGGTGCTAGGGGGGGGCGGGGCGTGGTCGACGGCCGCGGTTGTTGCGTACGCGGTCGGCATGGGGGTCCTCGAGGCGTACGCGGGGGTGGGGGGCGGGCACGCCCACCTGTGGGGGGACGCCTACCCGTTTGTGCCCCTCTTGCTCGTCTCGGTCTACGCGGCAGTAGGGGTGGCCGCCGCGTACGGGACGCTGGTGTGGCAGGACCTTTGGGGGGAGGAGGAGGAGGAGGAGGAAGAGGAGGAGGAGAATGGGGGGACCGCCGTACGTGCCAGAGGCAGTGACGCCAAGGAAGACTGATGCCCGATCTCTCTTCCGCTTCGTGTGACGCCCCCGATGGGAGGAAGGGGGTCTCCAGGCGTATGGAATTTTCGAGCTCAGATAGACATCTGTGGCGGCTTACTTTAGAATCCTCATTTTTCGTGACTCTAAACATTTCCGAGTTGGCACTACCACCAGATCCGCCACATCGAGAACTGTCGAATGAGCACACTTTCTTGTCTGATGGGAAAAATATTGACGCGGCCAGCGTATGATTTGTCCATTCTACACGTTTTGCTTGCTTTCGACAAGGCGAGAAAAAGGTCGTTTACTTTAGAGAAACACCGGCGCACACATGAGGGCTACTTTCATTTGGGGACCCTGTGGCGGCTTCCCGCCTCGCTTCCCGCTTACGTGCTCGCAGTGGCACCCTACGCCAGGGGCGCCTCAGCGCAGCACTGCTTATCCCCTGTCAAGATACAAGCCCGATTTTGGCCAGATCTCTTGCTTCGTTATGCAAATTCTTGCCCTGCTCGAGCACGAAAATGAACGGCTCAAGCTTTTGCTTTTCTGATCGAGGGGGTGGGCTGATGCCAAAGAATCTCCCGCAGGATGACCGACACGACGGCCGCTGTCGGTGTTCTGTCAACCAATGACAACAGCGGTGGTGCTGCTGTTCGCTGGACGGAGCGTTCCATTGGTCAGAATTCACGTTGTAGATGTTGAGCAAGGCGGAGAGATTTTTCCGAGCAGACCCTCAAAAGCTGTCGTCGCGCAGGTTTTTGCTTGACCAGCGCGAGAGATTGCGCGGTTTTTAAACGCGTTTGTATAAACATTGCTCCCAAGCGTAGCGATGGTCGGTCGCTTCTTTGCGCTTCACGAGAGTGCTCTCTTGCCCCGTGCGCTTCCGGTCATACCTAGGGAGGTGGCGACTACCTATCGCCCGAGCTGTTATAGGCAGAAAGCAAGAAGCGGGGGTAAAAGCGGTGTCTATGATGCCTTGAGGGGGGGTCCATGCAGGTTTTATGTTGGTTTTTGCTCGAGAATTTCCCAAAACAGCAAGAAAATTTTCACAGGCGATAAGCTGTGCTGCGCAGGGGCGCGGGCTTTTCTTGCCCGCGCCTGTCGGATACCGGGGTGAGCGCTGGAAGGAAGTAAGTAACTGTTGATGGTAGTACGGTTGGAACTTATGTGACGATGGCAGGAAGGTTACCGGCCGTTTTCAGCCGTACCTGTACTCGATGTACCCCCCCCCCTCGTACCTGCAGCCGCCGTCACGCCCCCACTGTCGGCGACCCCTCCGCCCGCGGCTGCCCCTGCCCGCTGCTTCCCCAATGACCACGGCTGTTCCCCTGCCCGCGGCTGCCCCTGCCCGCGGCTGCCCTCCTGGCCGCGGCAACCTCCCCGCCCGCGGCGACCTGCCCGCGGCGACCTCCCTGCCCGCGGCGACCACTCTGTCTGCGGCTGCCCCGCTGTCCCCGGCCACCCCCCTCCGCCTTTCGGCAGCGGCCCCACCCGGGCCGCGGCGCGCATCCCTCTGCCGTGCCTACCCCCCTGCCGGTGGCCACCCCCCTGCTGGCGGTCAGCCCCCTCCTGGCGGCGGTCACCCCCCTTCTGGCGTCCACCCCTCTGCCGGCTGTCACCCCCCTCCTGACCGCAACCCCCCGACAATTGGTCACACCCCTCCTGGCGGCGGTCACCCCCCTGCGAGAGGTCACTCCCCTCCTAGCGACCACTCCCCTCCTGGCGGCCGCCACTCTCCTGCCGGTGGTCACCCCCCTCCTGGCGGTCACCCCCCTCCTGGCGGCCACCCCCATGCCGGCAGTGACCCCCCTCCTGGCGGCCACCCCCCTGGCGGCGCTCCCCCCCCTCGTGGCCGCGGTGACCACCCTGGCGGCGTTCACCCGCCTCCCGGCTGTGACCCCCCTGGCGGCGCCCCCCCCCCTCATGGCGGCGGTCACCCCCCTTCTGGCGGTCACCCCCCTTCTGGCGGTCACCCCCCTTCTGGCGGTCACCCCCCTTCTGGCGGTCACCCCCCTTCTGGCGGTCACCCCCCTTCTGGCGGTCACCCCCCTTCTGGCGGTCACACCCCGGCCGGCGGTCACCCCGGTGGCGGCGCCCCCCCCGCTCATGGCGGCGGTCACCCCCCTTCTGGCGCTCACCCATCTGGCGGTGGTCACCCCGCTCCTAGCGGCCACTCCTCTCCTGGCGTTCATTCTCCTTCTGGCGGTCACCCCCTTATTGACGGTCGCGCCCCTCCTGGCGGTAACCTCCCGCCTGGCGGCAACTCGCCACTTGGCGGCCATCCCCCTCTTGGCGGCCACCCCCGTCACCGCAACCACCCACCTCCTGGCGGCCACCCCACTCCCGGCGCCCCCCCCTCTCCTGGCGGCGGCCACGTCCCTCTTGGCGGCCACCCCCGTTGCCGCAACCACCCACCTCCTGGCGGCCACCCCACTCCTGGCGCCCCCCCCTCTCCTGGCGGCGGCCACGTCCCTCCTGGCGGCCATCCTCCTTCTCGCGGTTACCCCCCTCCTGGCGGTCATCTGCCTCCTGGCGGCCACCCTTTTGCCAGCGGTCACCGGCCGGCTGGCGGTCACCCCCCTCCTGGCGGCCACCTCCCTCCTTGCGGCCACCGCCCTCTTGGCGGCCACCCCCGGACTGGCTGCCAGCGTTTTGCCGGCGGCCACCACGCCGCCGACGGTCTCCACCCTGCCGGCGGTCACCCCCCTGCCGGCGGTAGCCCTTGTGCCGGTGGCGACGTTCCTGCCTGCGGTCACCCCTTTGCCGGCGGGGAACTTCCTGTCGGCGGTCACCCTCTTGTTGGCGGTCATTCCCTTCTGGACGGCCACCCCCAGACCGGCGGCCACCTCCCGACTGGCAGTGTGAGGACCCACCCAAAACCGGGGAGCCCTCAACGTACTCGTGAGGGTGTCAGCGGGCCCTGACAGCCAATAGGGCGGCGAGGCACGGGGAAGAGGACGGTGGTCTCGACGGGGGTGGGTCTGGGGAAGAAGATGGGCGCGACGTCGGTGGGGATCGAGGGTACGAAAGGTAAACAGTGTCTTTGGTCTGTGTATGTGGTTGCCTCCTCGTCTCCCCCGGTGGCGCCGACACCCACACACTATATACTCGCGTCAAGGCACCCGAGGTGCCCCAAAGCGTGCGTTTCCCCATCGCACCGCCGGTAGGCACAAAACGGTCCAAAAACAATGCATGTCTCTTGTGGCAAAAACCACTCACACACACGGCACCCAAGTTGGGGCGGTGCGCAAGGGCTGCCTCCCGTGTCGGGGGAACCGGAAGAAGTGCAAGTCGCACACACTCTATCCCTGTTGTGGGACAATCCCCCCACTGACAAGCAAGAAGATGGTGTGTGGTCCAACAGTTTCTTGGTCGGGACGGGGACGCAGGGCCAAGCCCCGCTGTCCCTCCCCTTATCCCCCCAGGGTCCCCTCAGAATCTCGCCACTCAGAATCTCCCACCCCAGCACCTGCCCACCGGGCCACACGAAAATTCAAGACGATAAATGCAGAAAACCCTCAAATCCAAGTTGGATTTACTACTAAGCTAACTATCCCAAACTTAGGGAATATGGACCCGAATGCAGGGGGAGGAGCGGGTCAGGCTTGTGGCCTGCCGCCCCTTGCATGGCACGTGTTGTCCCCCCTACCTGGGGGTCAATACTGCCACACTCCCCTCTCCTCGGTTCCGACCGACCCGGTTGTGGCAGCATTGACCCCCAGGTAGGGGGGCAACACGTGCCATGCAAGGGGCGGCAGGCCACAAGCCTGACCCGCTTCTCCCCCTGCATTCGGGTCCATATTCCCTAAGTTTGGGATAGTTAGCTTAGTAGTAAATCCAACTTGGATTTGAGGGTTTTCTGCATTTATCGTCTTGAATTTTCGTGTGGCCCGGTGGGCAGGTGCTGGGGTGGGAGATTCTGAGTGGCGAGATTCTGAGGGGACCCTGGGGGGATAAGGGGAGGGACAGCGGGGCTTGGCCCTGCGTCCCCGTCCCGACCAAGAAACTGTTGGACCACACACCATCTTCTTGTTTGTCAGTGGGGGGATTGTCCCACAACAGGGATAGAGTGAGTGCGACTTGCACTTCTTCCGGTTCCCCCGACACGGGAGGCAGCCCTTGTACACCGCCCCAACTTGGGTGCCGTGTGTGCGAGAGGTTTTTGGCACATTTGGTGGAGCAGCAGGGGACAGAAGTAAACTTTACCTCCGGGTGCACCCGGGTGTAGGGGGCCCTCTGTCTCAGAAGAACGGTGGACTTGGACAGTGTCATACGGATCGTTAGCCAACATGGCTAGCTCGGACCCCCCGTCGTCCGGGGAGTACACGGGTGACGCACGTACTTCAGTGCCTTTGAATACTGGTGAGACACAGGTGGGTTTACCTGGGGTCGCAGAGGGATTAAAGGTCCCTCAAGCCAGCAGGACTGGAAGTGCGGGCGGGCAACAGGCCACCCCGACTCAGTCGGGAGTTCATTCGGGTGACACTCCTGATGTGGGTGGGCCGAAGTCTGGCCACCGTGTGGTATACTCAACGGGAACGTCCCAAGGGGTGAGGACTGTCCCCGCGGGTTACACTCGGGTTGGAGCCAACTTTGGCTTGGAGCCGTCGCCAACTAGGCTTTCGGAGGACGGCGGACCTCCGTTGGTCGGCGATGGGCTCGCGCCCATGCCCCCGGTTGAGACCCCTGAGGATCGTGGCTACCCCTCAGGTGGACTCCCGGAGGCGGACCGAGACTCAACTGGAGTCGAAAATCCACTCCTCGCGGAAACTGTCCGTCGGGAGGCGACCAATGTGTTGCGGCAGACTTTGCCGGACCTGGTGGTCACCATGACGAATACTATTCTGAATCAGATTGTGGCGAGTTTGCCAGATTGCCTTAATGTCCAGACCGGATCGGGGCTTTCGAGCCCGCAGGCGCAGGGGGAATCCCTCCTCACGCCTATCTCAGGTCGCCCCGAACAGGGGGCGACACCTGTAACTCCCAACGAGGGAGCCACCCCATACTCAGTTGGGCGTACGCCCTTCACGGGGGAGTTTCCCCCGGGAACGCCGGCGGCTATACCAAGCTCGCCGCGCCAGACGACAGGCACTGAGGGTCAACTTACCCCAGTGCCACAGCGGCTGTTCCCTCAACGTGAGGTGCCGCCCAAGATCCAGGTAGCCAACCCGGTCTACCAGAGGATCTTTGATTGTGAGACCTACGCCCTCCACAACAAGTCGGTGGCGTATGGTCCTGACCAGGCCCGAGCCATGGGCCGTGCCAAGAAGAATGCACATCAATCTTTTGGGCACAAAGCGGAGTGGGATGGAACTCCCCCCCTCCGTGTCTTTGAGTTTCTACGTCGTTTCACAAAAGCCTGTGACGACAATGCCATAAGTGAAGGCATGGCTTTCTATATGCTACAGGAGTTTACGAAGGGCGACCTGCGGACAGAACTTATGTCCGTCATGCCCAGCTCCTCAAGTGGAGGCGCTGGTGAGGTGACGTCCTATTTGGAGCTCGTCAACTGGTTGTTGAGAGCCATGGTGGATGAAGCGGCGTTGGCTTCTCAAGTCGAGGAGTTTACGCAAGCCCATCAGGACGAGGCTGTGGACAAGTTGTCCTTTGCGGAGCGAGTCCGTAAGCGCAACAATCTTTGTGGGTTTCTTCATCCACAAGCTGTGGTGAAGAGTCGGTTTGTGGAGGGACTCCATTGGTCAGGCCGGATGGAGACCCGGGAGCATAACACTGCCCGGGCGACCCTGGCCGAGTTGGCTAGGTTCGCCTACCGCAGAGGTGAGGCCTATCGCAAGTTGCGGGAAGAACAACGGCAGGAGCGTCAGGCCGAGTTGGCCAAGGAACGCGAGGAGGAGCGCCAGGCCAGAGAGTTGAGAGAGGCGCGCCGAATCCGCAAGGAAAGGGTGGTAGCTGCCGTGGGAACTTCCCAGGGTACCTCTTCGTGTTCCCCAATCGGGAAGACCCCTCCGGGAACTGACGATCGGTGTTGGAACTGCAACTCCGATGGACACTGGGCCTATGATTGCCCCAAGTTGAGTAAACGCATCCAACAACTTGTTAGGAACGCGAGTAAGAAGTCGGCTACGAACGAAGTACGTTCACGCCGCGAGGGTGGACCCCGACCGGTAGTGGTGGTCGCCACACCCTTGGCGGAGGGGGCGGACACGTCGTCCTCGGACTCGTCGTCTTCCCCTTCGCCCTCAGACCCAGACGCCAAGTCGGCGGGAAACGAATGACCGTTGGAGCTGGCCGTCCTAAGCTCACAACGGCAGCCTCGGCCAAGTGGGTCAAGAGGACGAACCAACCCTGCCGGATACTGCAGCGACCTAAGGGAGTCCGCCTACCTCGGGTAGGACTCCCCAAGAACGTAAACCCACGTCGGGTCATCGCGGTGCTGACAGGTGAGAACTTCCAGGTGGCTGGACGGGTGCAAATGGCCCCCGGCCGCGCCTGTTGTGCCCGTATCGTACTAGATACTGGGTCAGGAGCCTCCTTGATACGCAAGTCGCTATTACCAAAGGAGATGAAGCTCCAACGCTGGAAGTCTCAAGCTGACCATCTAATCGATATCAATGGTGGGGTACTTCCCATCGTTGGTGCCGTGACCCTACCAACTAGGTTGGGGACCCATGAGGTCGACGTGACCTATGGAGTAGTTGAGAATATATCGGTACCCCTGCTTCTGGGTACCCCTTATGTTGTTACACAAGTGCCTTTGATTTGTGGCCCTGAGTATTGGGTCAAGTTGATGAATGGGGAGACCATCCCCATCCGTGGTAAGGGAAAGTCTGTGGCTCCTGTGACAGTCTCACAGTCGAAGGCTGTTTGCTCTGTGAGGGAAGGGTTAACTGCTACCCTGCGTTTAGCTCGTAAAGTCACGTTGCCCCCCAACTCGGTGGCGCACGCTGACGTTGTAACTGATTGTACGGGGAACGGGTTGGTGCACCCTCACCCTCGTCTTGCTCGCAAGCACCAAGTGCATGTTGCCCTTGGCACGATGGACTCCAAAGCCGGGGTCCCGTGGAGGATCCAGGTTATGAACCTGAGCTCGTCGCCCAAATACTTCAAGTCGGGAGCCAAATTCGGCTATATCGACCAACACGAGGGACCGGTAGTAGCGGTCACCCTCAACACGGGCGCGAGTAGCGGCCCGAAGTTCGGGAAGGAGAAGCATCAAGCCAAGTCGGCCGCCTCTACTCGGCCCCATGTGAGCATGGAGGGTGTTCCACCCAGGTTGAGGGTTCAAGTTGAAAGCCTCTTGGACCAATATCACAGGTTGTGGGATGGTCAATTGGAACTCATGAGAGCCACCCAACACCGGATCGAGTTGAGACCCGGTGCACCCCCTATACGCCAACAACCGTATAGGGGAGGGCCCCGTTCAAGGGCCCTCGTCAAGGAGCAAGTCGCTCGTATGGAGGCCCTCGATGTGATCGAGGCCAGCAACGCCGAGTGGGCGAGTCCGGTGGTTATCGTCCCCAAAGTTGATGGGACCCCACGGTTCTGTATCGACAACCGTAAGCTCAACGAGAGCACGGTGAAGGAAAGTTATCCCCTACCTAGGATGGACGACTGTCTGGACTCTCTGGGTGAGGCAAACGTGTTCTCACCCTGGACTGTAACGCGGGGTACTGGCAAAGTCCCATTGCCCCGGAGGACAGGCATAAAACTACCTTTACCTGTCACTGTGGTACCTACCAGTGCAAGCGCCTACCGTTTGGATTGTGTAACGCGCCGGCAACTCATTAGCGCGCTATGGACATGATTCTGGCCGGAGTACGGTGGCAGATCTGTCTCGTGTACATAGACGATATCATCGTGTTCTCCCGAAGTCCGGAGGAACACATTGGCCATCTTGGCCAGGTATTCAAGCTACTTGCTGACGCCGGTGTGTCACTGAAGGCGAGTAAGTGCCACCTCTTCACTCAGGAGGTGGAATACTTGGGACATGTTGTCCGTCCGGGGCGCCTCAGTGTCAACGAGAAGAACTTGAGGGCCATCCGTAAGGCCCAGTACCCCCGGACCCAGACCCAGATGAGGAGCTTCCTCGGGATGTGCAGCGTGTACCGAAGTTTCACCAAGGGCTTCGCCAAGGTGGCGAAGCCGCTGAATGAGCTAGTTAGCTCAACGCTACCGAAGCACCTGCCTCCCCCAAGTCGGGTGGAGCAGGAATCCTTTGAGACTCTTCGGGACCTCCTGCTGAAGCCCCCTATCTTGGCTATTCCCAGGTTGGGAGGCCACTAAATCCTGGATGTGGACGCTAGCTACGATTAACTTGGTTGTGTGTTGCTTCAGCAGCAGCCGGACAAGGAGTACTTGCCGGTAGGATACTTCAGCAAGGGGCTGAACTCGGCCGAGAAGAACTACGGAGTCACCGAGTTGGAACGACTCGCAGTGGTGCGGGCGGTGACGTCACTTCGTCACTACCTAGAGGGTGAGAAGTTCCTCATCCGCTGTGATCACCGCGCGTTGCAGTTGATCTTCAAGACGGATTGCACGAACACTCGTCTCAACCGGTGGAGGGTGCGACTGGCACCCTTCAACTTTGATATTGAGTACCGACCTGGCAGGCAACATGCCCTTGCCGACGGCGTTTCTCGGGTACCTACCGAGGAACTGGACACTTACCCAGTCGATGAGGACATCCCCATCGTGGGGGTAGTCACGCGCTCGGGTCAGGCGTTGAACCCCGAGGCGCCAGGGAACAAGAAGTACTTGCCCCTGTCCCTGGACGAGGTGGTGAAGGCCCAGGCCGAGGACCCCTTCTGCAAGTCGCAGAGGGATACACTGGATACAGTGACGGAGACTCGGTTCTTTCTCGGAGACGATGGCCTCCTCTTGAGGAGGGGGGTATTCCAGGGGACCGAACAACTTGTCGTCCCCGCATCCCTCAAGGACAGTATTCTTGAGAGGGAGCATAACGCTCCCACAGGTGGACACTTGGGGTCTAGTAAACTGTACCAGACCCTGAGGACCAGGTACTACTGGCCGTCCATGGTGGTGGACACCTACAGTTGGGTGGCTGCCTGCACAAGTTGTGCACAGAACCGTCTGATGGAACGGTGGCCTACTACGGCTATACTGCTGTTCCCGGCCAAGGAGCCCTTTGCCGCGTTGGCAATGGACATCCTTGGGCCACTGCCAGTGACCGACGAGGGCAACCAGTAACTCATGGTCATCTGTGACCGCTTCACGAAACTTTCGCGAGCGATCCCACTTGCAGAGATCACGGCCATGGCGGTCGTGTCAGCCTTCCTAGATCACTGGGTTGCCGCGTATAGCATTCCGGATAGTACACTATCGGACAATGGACCGCAATTGGCGTCTGTACTGTTTCAGGGAGTGCTGGATATGTTGGGGGTTAAGGCAAACTATGCCAACCCCTACCACCCACAAACTAATGGGCAGGTGGAGCGCTTCAACAAAACTATTGTTCGGCAGCTGCGCCACTATGTGAGTGAGCACGTGAAGACGTGGGACCAATACATTTCTATTCTTACCACTGCCTACAATTCGCAGGTTCACTCATCTACCGGGCAAGTACCCCTCGCTTTTGTGACTCCCCGTCGCGTGCGGTCTATCGCCGTGCGGCGGCCGCTCCCAACTAGGGAGGATGGTGGCAGTTCGCCTAATCCTACTGAGAGTAAGGCGGAGTTCGCTGCTAGGCTTGAAAAACTCGTCCCTAAAGTCAGGGCTGAGATGGACAAGGCACAAAAGCGCTACAAGCGTCCTTTTGAGAAAAAGGTGCGCAATGCTAAGCATGTCCCCGAGCAGGGTGACTGGGTACTAGTACAATCCCACACCCCAACTGGGGGTAAGTTGGTATTCCATACGAAGGGGCCGTACCAGGTCCTCCGTACTGATGGGCGGCGCTTCACCATCGAAAGTGACGATGGGGTCCGCACAGTGAACGGACAGGACGTGGTCAAAGTTGCACCACCGCCTGCAGGCGACCCAGCTTGGGCGCGTGCGTTGGAAGCGCGGCGCCTGCCCTCGCTGCCTGCGGCCAAACATGGCCCGCAGGAGTACGTGCTCGATAAGTTCATCGACCACGGCTGGGATGAGGACACTAACCGCCTCATGTTGAGGGTGCGTTCGTTCGGCTACAAAGCCAAGGATGATACGTGGGAGTATGTGGAGGACCTTCCCGCTGAGAAGGTCCGGGCATACTGTGCCCGGAATGATATCGACCCTAACAGCCCCCCCTCAACGTGAGGGAAGGCCGAGTAACAGTGCCAAGAGAGTGCTTCAAGTCGAAGTGGTACGCAGAGTGGCTTTTAACTACAGCCCTAACCCTCACACTCTCACAACAAAGGCAGCTGCGAACTAGGCACGCATGCCAGACTCCCCAACACCACGGCCCTCGCCCTCACGTGGAGGCGAGCGGCAAGACCCACGCCGATAACGTTCCCCACCAGTCGGCGGGGCCGGCGGCTCCAAGTCGGAACCGTCGCGCCCCTCACGGTCGCGCAAGTGGCGACGACCGCGGCTACTCTTCTGCTTGGTCTTGCGCGCAAGTTGGCGACGCAGACGTCGGATCGACTCCGACTCTGACGGAGTAGAGGACTCCGAGACGGAGTAAGACAACTCGTCTTCCGACACGGAGGGAGAACGCCGTGAGCGTCGGCGACGACGGCGAGGAGGCGAGTATGCCCGGCTCGCCCGACGCTTGCCACGCCCAAGTGGGGCTGGATGGGGCACAATTGACCCAATACGAGCCAACTCGGCCGTCATAAACTCCGCCACCGAGTCGCAACTCGCGGTCGCCACCGCGGTACGAACGCGCTCCTCAAGTTGAGGAGTCTCAGAAACTTGAAGGGTTGCAGCCGACGCGGCCAACCAGGAAATGGTGCGCACCAACGTGGTGATCATCATCTCTGAAGTCAGAGGCATGGCGGGTAACACCAACTTGGGGTAAACCGTCAGAAGGGTGGCCCCCAAGTTGGGGGACACCGGGGTGGACGACTCAACGGCCACGCTAATCGGGATGTCCCCGTGCGGCTGGTAGGGGACAGGGGGAAGTGGAGGGGCACGCCGAGGTTGCGGTGCCCGGGTGTAACTGCGACCCCTACTCGGGACCCCCGCAGTGGGCTGAGTCATGTGGTCATCATGCGAAGGCACGGCCATCACTATGGCCTTGTCCGGGGGTGGCGCAGTGTGGCGATCCACCCCCGGGGCGTACAGGTAGTCCCCGATGCCCAGTTCCTCTCGTAGTACCACACGGCCGTCGTGAAGTTCACGACCGACCCATACGAACTGGCGAAGTGCGCCATCGTCCTTGGGCCCACGAGTGGGGCGGCGCAACTTGTGCTCAATGCTCTCCCACTCGATAAACTTGTGGAGGCGGAGCATCTCCTCAAGTACAAAAAGTTGTCCTGATGAGCACCCCTCAGCAACTAGCTGAGTGGTGAGCTGTTCCAAACCTTGGATAAGCCGGAGGGGGAGATGCCAGAGCATCCCCCGCCGCTGGACACAGGACACCCAGGTCGACATGACCTCGAGGAGCCACTGGGTGGCCAACATGGCCCACACCAGGTGATATGGGCTAGGCGTCAACATGACGGAGCCGAAGTGGTCGAGCAACCGTGGCAGCAACGCAGGGAACCCGTAGGGGACCTCAACTTGAGGCCACCACTCGGGCTTCTTCGGATAGTACTGCTCCTTACTGGCAGCGGACTGCTGCGGAAACTCAAGTTGAGCCGAGGTGACCAAGTAGGGACCTCGCCGGAAGTCCTTCTCCATCCGCACATCAAAGTGATGAGTGTGCGGATCGGCCTCGTGAAGGTACGGGGGGCGAGTTGCCACCGCGTCCCAAGTAAAGGTCTGCAAGTCGCCGGGACCCGGGATAGTCCCCCCGCGGTCCACCATGGCCTTGGCCCGCTGTACGTCTTCGACCTCCTCGTCGTCCAGAAGGGCAAACTGGTCCGTCCTGAAGCCGGCAGGGAACCCGACCATACGTGGACACTTCTCCCGTAGGCGGTCCCATACCCGATGTAGTGGTTTTACGTACCTTAGGCGCCTAGCACCCAGAACACACAGAGAAACGACCCACCAAGAACGCGGGGAGACCGGAGAGATACAGAACCGCCGACCGCCTGGCTGGTTCACGCGGGGATCCGCGACCAGGACGACAGTGTTCAAGCACACGCAAGTCTGTTTTTTTCGAAAGGGGAAGCAACGCGCACCCCCACGCACACTCTTACGCTCTCACCCGCACCCAGCAACCCGCCACACCGGGCCACGTGCGGGCCAATCAGAACTCTCCAACATGTCAGGAGGGCCCCCTCCCCCACGGATCATCCCTGCCAGCGGGGCAGGAATCTCCAGGATACGGGGGAGAAGAGCCGCGCCGGACACCAGTGCCAACACTCAAGATCTCCCCAATCTCACAATCACGCAAAATACACAATCACAATCCAAACCCCAAATGCATCCCATCCCGGATTATTGGCCAAAGGCCAATTCCGGTCAGGGGAAAATCCCATCTACTGGGAATCCCAAAATGGGCCCCAGAATCAATGGCGACCCGGTCCCGCCTCCATAGGAAGGGACCAATCGGAAGCCAGTAAAATCCCGAGGGGCCAAGTCGGCCCCGTCCTCCTCACTAGGAAGGTAGACGCAGGGGTACCACGCGATCTCTACGAGGTCCCCCCCACGTGGAGGGCCCATAGGGTCCCTACAATTCCCACACCTCCAGGGGGTTGCGACCCGCGACCAAGACACTGAGGGAAACTCCCCCCCAGCGCCAAACGGGCGGTGGAGGCAATGCCACTTGGCAGCATGCCGTCCCCACCGCCGAGTGTACCCATCCCCACGGGGGGAGTGGATGACACTGGGTCAGCTCGGTCCCATGGCTTTCTCCCCTGGGGAGGCAATCGTGTCCGCCCCCGTTGAACGACAGGGGGGGGGGATGTGTGGAGACGCCCCCCTCAACACCACCACCTGAGGGGTGGGGGACGCAGCAAGGATAGGGCCTGTCGCCTCCCACGGCCCTGCCCGCACAGGGTGGGGCCGTGAGGGGACTGGCTCTCCTGGCGTAGCCGGGAGCGAGGGGTTTAGGGGCCTCTTGTGCACCCGCCCCTCGGCCCCTTGTCAGGGGGCTGAGGGGTAGAAGAGGGCCGCCTGTCCACCCGAGAGGGGTGGATCGTAGCGAGGGGGGCGGCAACGGGTGCTCGCCGCGAGGACGGCCTTCGTCCCCACCACTCCCGCTTCTCCTCCTCGCTGCCACCGGTCTGCGTGCGTCTCCCTCGCCCTCACCCTAAGGGTGGGGGTGGCATCCACACTCTTCCACCCCCCCGTCCCCATTGGAGAGCGGTCAGTCATGGCTACCCCGTCGGGGCAGTTGGGCCACCCCGCTCCCATGGGTGAGGGTGGCGGGTCCGCTTCCCCTCCGGCTCCTTCCTCCCCCCGAGGCCCTTCGGACACCGGGTTGCCACCCGCCTCTCCCGACGACGTCCCGATGGACGACGCCGGGAGTGGCCTGGGTGATGCCGGTCCGGCTTCGCCGGCCGAGGTACCTGTCCCGCCGTCGGTGGACTCACGGGGGCCGGGCCCCTTCGGGGAAGTCATCCCCCTTCACAAGGAGTGGCCTTACCCTCACCCGCATCCCGGCGCGGTCACCGACCGGTGGGTTCAGGTGGATCCACGCCGCATGACGGGGGTGTGGACAACATTCCGCCATCTGTACCCGGACCTCTACGAGGTCCCGATTGGGACGCCGACGGACTACCCCGTGCTCCGCTTTGCGGAGGATTGGAAGCTCGCTCAGCAGCTGGATGATGCGTGCTCGCGCCCCCCGTTACCACCGGGGACAATGCCGGTTTTCGACCTGGCGTATTTCCCGGGTCCGTTACCTGTCATTGGGCGACGCCCTCGCGGTTACTTCCTACGCCAAGCGTTATCGGAGCATCGGCACCGTCGGCGCCATGGCATTTTCGCCTGCGCAGAGCAGCGAAAGGTAGAGTGCTTCCCCCACGGAGAGCGCCTCAAGTTGTACCCGGTCATCCCCTCTTGGTCGAGCGACTACGAGGTTCCACGCGGCATGGCCGCGCGTATTGGCAACTTAGTTGCCGTGCGGGGGAGTCGGCTGATGGCCGACGGCCCGGACTCAGCGGCCAGAGCAGCTCTGAACGCCTGCTGGCTGGTGGAGGTAGCCGACGTCTTGCTGTCCTCGGGGTTGTACTACGGACATGCTTGGCTTGTTCCGATCCCCCTTCTGCGGGCTCTCCAAGAGAGCCCCATTGACGTGTTGTGTCAGGGTAACCCTGACTCCGCGGCGTACCTGCGTGCACTTCTCCATCTCATCGAGAAGGTCCATCAAAAGGCCTTGCCGTCCTTCCGGGGTCTTCCTCTTCGAGCTCCTGCATTGGTACGATACGCGAAGTCTTTGTCCGCGGACGGTGTTCTCTTCTTGCAATAGGGGTTGGGTCACGAGGAGCTACCCTACCCTCCGGGGTTGATGGCCGCCACGCGGGTGCCCAACCCGGAACCCCGCATGGAGGAGGAGGGGCCTTGTCTCCCAGGGTTTGGCCAGGAGCGGTATGGCCCGTCTATGCGGCCGAACTCCCCGAGGGGGAGTCGTGCTCAAGGCGCGTTATCTTCTGGGCGTTCCTTTGGAGCGCCCCCTCGGGGGAACTATCCCCCCGGTGAGGAGGTTCGGTCGCCCAGCGGACGGCGGGCAACGGTCCCTGAGCCAGTGGCTTTCTTCCGTTGGGGCGGTCCGCCTTTGGCGATTCCTCGACCTATCCCGGGTACTACCGTAGCGGCATTGGGGCGGGTCTTTGATCCACCCCCCCCATCCCTTGGGGATGCCGTCGAAGACTCCCTCGTCATGGGGCTATGTCGGGCCTACACGAGCCTGGCTAACGACATGGTGGCGATTGTCACCACACGTCGGGACTGGCGGGATATTCCGCCGGTGGCGTTGCCACTACTATCTCAGTCGGCGCTCTCCGAGCGCCTGGACCGAGAACTCGGGAGAGCTAACATGGATACCATGTTGCAGATCCCGAGTTTGTCCCTCCGGGGCGCAGCCAAAGCCGCATACGGAGGTGGAGGACATGGCCCTCGATACCATGATGGGTCCCAGCCCTATGGGCACCGGGGTTACTGATGCATTGTAGGGCGCCTCGTAGAGGCGTCTCACGTAGTACTCTGTTTCTTTTACCGATTTCCCTGAGGGAGATAGTTTGTTATCCTTCTTCTTCGATCCCCCCTTGGGGGAAAAGTCGGGACACTTGGTCCCGTCCCTTGATGGGGAGCTTGTGCTTCCGGGCATACTTCAGGAGAGCTGCTCGTGGCACCCCCTTCTTGGGGTGCCAAGTATCCCCTTCGGGTCCGTGGCCAAACCAGCGGACCCGGAAGTCCAAGTCGGGTTTCCCGTTGTCGTCTTCCACCCATTGGTGGCCGACGATTTGCTCGAACACATCCTTCCCCGAGGTTTCCTCGGGGCACTCATTGAATGCGTCACGGGCTTCCCGCGCCCGCTTCCACACTGGATCCCCTGCCTTAGGCGGGGGAGCGCGTGTGACATTGTCACTACTCTGGGTTTGTTCTCCCGTAGGGGTTTCAATGAGAAACCGTTGACCGTCAGTGCGTAGCACCATATATGGCCCCTTCGCCTTAGACGACATCTTGATCCGCCCCTTAGTATAGGATTTCACATAAAGCCAATCCCCTTGAGACATGGCCTCATTGTCTTCTCGAACACCCGCGTCATAGACACGCTTGTAGGCCAGTTGGGCCTTATCCAAGTTCGTCCTAATCCTTGGGATTAGGTTGCGCAACTCTTTCACGTATTCAACCGCCGACGAATCGGCGTCGGGCTCCTCCGTGTCCATTGAGCGTACCTTAAGTAAACGTTCAATATTCGAGGCCTCCAATCGCCGAGGGCTTACGAAGGTCAGTGGGGCAACCCCAGTACTCGAATGTACCTGCATATTATATACAGTCGTCAGTAGGGACACATAGCGATCCGATTCCCGTGGGTGCTCGGACGAGTACGTCCGTAGCTGTCGCATAATCGTCTTGTTATACCGTTCCACCTGACCATTGGTCTGGGGGTGATATGGGGTCGTGAAGTTGGTGGCGATCCCCAGGAGCCCCATGACTCCTTGGAAGTACACGGCAGCGAACTGAGGTCCGTTGTCCGTGAGCGTAGAATCCGGGATGCCGTAGGCAGCCACCCAATAGTCAATGAATGCCGGAGCTACCCCAAGGGCAGTGGTGTCCGACAGTGGGACGGCCTTCACCAATTTGGTGAAGCGATCACACATTACCAGGAGCATGGTGTGACCATTCTCCGTCTTCGGGAGCGGGCCCAACAAGTCCATCGCCACGGCTTGGAATGGCTCCCGCGCGGGGAACAGATTCATAGGAGACGTGTGCCTCTTGTCCGTTATGCGACTCCGAGTGCATCCTGGGCAGTTATAAACATCCCCGTATACGTCCGCCACTAGGGCGGGCCAGTAAAAATACTGCCGCATCGTACGATACATCTTCCGAGACCCCGGGTGACCCGCCGTGGGCGCGTCATGGTACATTTCCAGAACACGCTTTTGAAGCGACTCTGGAACGACCCATTGGTTGTTCCCCCTGAGGAGGGAATGGCGACACAGTACACCATCGTCATCTTCGAAGAAGAAGGCATTGCGTTGCTAACGGGCATCCTTCAGAGAGACCATAGGCCCCTCCAAGCGACGCTGCTTGCAAAACTCATCCGGAGCCTGGGCCTCAATGAGCTGTCGGAGCGTAATCTTGCCGAGGCCCTTAAGGCTCCGGTCGGTAAGGGCCTTTGCTGACCTCGTCACCGCTAGAACGGGGATTTGATCATTCAGAGGCGTCTTATCCAAGCCATCCGTAGGAAGGCGCGATAGGGCATCAGCCACCTTGTGGTCCTTACCCGGCTTGTGCTTAATCTGGTACGAATATTCCGCCAAGCGGAGTCTCCAGCCCTTAAGGCGTCGATTGGGACTACTACTCGTCATCACCGAAGTGAGGGCGGAGTGGTCACAACGTACAAGAAGTTCGGTCCCTTCCAAGAAGGAACGCAGGTAGGTCACAGACCATACGACCCCTAGGGCCTCAATTTCTGTGGCACAATAGTTCCGTTCCGCCGGGGATAAACCCCGACTAAAATACCCAGCGGGGAGATACTCCCCGTCCTCTTGCTGCTGCAGCAAGGCACAGCCCAGTTGCTCATAGCTGGCATCCACCTCAACAATATAATGGGCTCCCTCCCGAGGGATTGCCAAAATAGGAGGCTTCAGAAGACAGTCGCGGAGCTCCTCGAACGCCGCTTGAGTCTCCTCCGTAGGAGGAGGTAGTTCCTTGGCCAGATGCGTACTAGTCAGCATGTTCAGCGGCCGAGCGATACGGGCGAAATTGGGGACAAACCTTCGGTATACCCCGCACATGCCCAAAAAACTCCTCAGCTTCGTCTGCGTACGCGGATAATGTAGCCCCTTCAGGGCCTTGGTGTTCTTCTCATTCACGGCCACCCACCCTGGGCGGATGACATGTCCCAGATATTCGACCTCCCTCTGGAAGAGGTGACACTTGGACGCCTTCAGCGATACGCCGTTCTCCTTGAGAAGGCTCAGTACGTGCTCCAGGTGGTGCAGATGCTCCTCGTCCGAGCGAGAGAAGACGATAACATCGTCTAGATATACTAGGCACGTCTGCCACTTCACGCCGGCCAGGATAATATCCATGGCTCGCTGAAAAGTCGCTGGAGCATTGCAGAGCCCAAAGGGCAACCGCGTACATTCCCACGTGCCCTTATGGCACGTGAAGGCCGTAAGGTGCCTATCCTCTGGGGCAATTGGGATTTGCCAATATCCGGCGTTGCAATCTAGGGTGCTAAACACCCTGGCCTCCCCTAGGGAGTCCAAACATTCATCCATCCTTGGGATGGGATACGCGTCCTTCACCGTGACGAGGTTGAGCCGCCGGTAGTCAACACAAAACCGGGGCGTGCCGTCCTGCTTCGGGACGATCACCACGGGACTAGCCCACTCGCCTTTGGCGGGTTCAATAACTTCCAGTTTTCGCATTTGTTCCACTTGTTCCCCTTCCAGCTGGCGGTGCTTGTGCCGTGCCTTGTAGGGATGTTGCCTTACCGGGGTTGCCCCGGGTTTTAAGCGGATACGATGTGCGGTATTCTTGATGAGCCCAAGAGTACCATCCCATAGGGATTTGTATTTCTCCACCAGCTCCAAGAGCTGGCCACGTAGGGCTTCGGGGACCTCTCCTAGGTCCACCTCGGAAAGGGCGCCCTCCAGCTTCGCCGCGGGACCTTCGCTCAGCTTTTGCATCTCTTCTTGAGAGACTCTCAGTATAGGTCCTTGATAGGAGGAGATTGACGCCACCACCGCCCCAACGGGGAGGCGGACAATCCTTGGCGTAGGATTCATCATTTGCAAGGCGTACGGGGCGTCCCGGTTGAGCTCCGCAGGGCCGCTGGCCACGTGAACCCCATACCTGGAGGCGATCCGGGGCTGCCCGGAAATAATCCCGTGGCCCTGGAACTGCCCTCTCACCTTCACGTGGGAGATAACCCCAGGCTTCAGCTTCAGCTTGTGACACAACCTGAGCTTAGCGGTCTTGGCTTTAGGACAAGCGCACACAGAGCTCCACCTAGTGGGGCCGGATTCCACGTCCTCCATATCCCGAAGGATGGGGACGACCATCCCTGTCTTGAGGGTGACCGTTTGGTCCTCACAGGAGATGGTTTTCATTTCGGTATCTCCGAAGCAGTTACCTAATATGACGGGTACCGCCAGATTATCGATCACTCCAAAGCAGACGTAGGAAACTTGGTCTCCCACTTGTACGCCTAAGCGCACAGTTCCTCGAATGGTGAGCCACCCCCCATTCAGGTCAAAGTATAATATGTTCTCCAGCTCCCCTAGGGGCTGGAGCCTCCATCCCTTGGGGAGCGATGAGCTTCGAATCAGGGAGGGCCCACTGCCGGTATCCAGGACAGCGTGTAGAGCATGCTCTACCCCTTCAGTAGCAAACCAGTGTACAGCCAGCTGATAGCTGGATGATGGCATAAACGCGCAAATAACATTTTCCCGTTTCACCCCCTTGGGGAGTGCCAGTAATGCAGGCTTATTCGTCCGAGGGCGGCGCAATACCCTCATTGGTCTCCCCTCATCATTGGACGCATTGGGGGAAACCGTAGGGGAACCGCCCTTCAGGCGTTTCCCGAAGTTGATAACTCAGATGAGCTCCCGTTAGGGGAACTCGCTCGCTCTTCCTTCCCCGTCGGGGAGGGCACGACAGCAGCAACCGCCCCACTCGCACGAGCAGCGGCTCGAGCCGCTCTGCGCTCGGCGCGTGCCTTGGTCATCCGGTTCCGAGTCTCCTCAGGGAGGTGAGGGCAATCTGCCATCCAGTGTGAAGTACTATTGCAGATATGGCAGGGGAAGGGCTCTCGTTTCTCGTCCGTCCCCCGTGACCCCCCAGAGGGTCGTGATTCCCTGTAGGAAGAAGCAGACGCCTCCCCCACCTCCAGGTGGGACGACGTAACGGCTGCCAGAGCGCGACGCGCCATACGATGGGCGTGGCGCTCTGCGTCTTCCTTAACCTTAAGCTCTGCGGCGGCGGCCTGAATCCGCCGTCGAAAATCGCCTGCCCGTTGGGCATATTGCACCACAAGCTCAATAGGAGCATGAGGGTGGTCAGCTACGTTGTTCCGCACCTCGTGCCGAATCTCCCACCATGTGCCTTGCATAAAGCGGGCTCGGACCTGGCCCGAAGTTTGTATGTATCCACACTTAGCGTGGAGTTCCATGAGACGGCGGTGAAACCCCGTCTTTGGCAAATCCTCCTCTTGGGAGGCGCCATTAAAAATGGCCTCCTGTTCATTCAGGAGATGTTCATCTGCGCACGTGCGCAAAAGCCAGTTCACAAGTTCCAAATAGGAAGTTACTTCCCCAGTACGCCGGCCGAGATCGACGGACGGGCGGATTCGATAAAGGTCCCTCTTCAAGGGATCCTTAGTAAATTCGGGGACGAGGAGCAAAGCTCGACCCTCAGAGAGGCCGTTATCATTCGCCGCCTTCACGAAGCAGTTGAGGAATTCGAAGACTCCCAGAGGAGGGTTGTAGCAATATGGTTGGCCGTATTGTAACCCTAATGCTAGGGGGGCTACTTCTAACCCTTAACTTTCAATTTGATAGTTCGTACTGGTCACGGTATCTATAAGTTACGTATGACCAGAGGGACTTGCATCTTGGGGTGGAGGGTAGTTAGTAGTGTCTCCGAGGGTTTATAACGTGGGGGCCGGCGGCGAATCCACCGCCGGCCAAGGTAGAACAACAAACCTCTCCCATTTGGGCTCCCATCTTGGTCCCGTGGCTTGCGCTCCAAGGACAGCAACCTTGGCCTCCCGGTGACGTTGGTGCCGATCCCCTTTGGTGAGTGTTCCCTGAGAGTGGACGTGCGACGGATCCCTATTGTGCTACATTGGTGGAGCAGCAGGGGACGGGTTTCCGTCACCCTTGTGGTGACGCCGTCTTCGGCCCTGGCACACGGATAGGGATCCGGTCCTTTTCTTGTACTCGTGGTGTTGCGACCTGATCGATTGTGTTGAGTTTTTACCTGTGACGGTGATCTACTGTTACTCTCCCCAATCTACCCCCTCGCTCTCTTATTCGTGGTGATTGTTACGTCGGTCGTCTGACTGTGACTATGTCTACCCAAGAGACGGGGAACGTTCAAGATGACGGATCGGCGTCGACGCCGACCCCGGAGGTCACTACGGGAACTGGGATCGGGAACCCGATCGACAACATTGAGACGCCAATGCTTTCCGGTGCCGGATCGACGTTTGGCACGGCTCGGACGGCAGGAGGCGGGGGTCCGCCTCAACTGTCATCGACCGACCTCACTCCGCCGCCTCCTTCACCAGGGGATTCCCTGATGGCATCATTGGCCCGCATCGAGGCCCGGTTTTCCGGACTCGACGCTCGCCAGGAGCGGACGGAGGACGCGATGGCAGTGTTGATGTCAACACGCCACACGACGGGACCCCGTCGTGTTCCTCCCACACCAGTACGGTTCGAACCGGCCGGACTACTTTCGGAGTCCACCAGGGTCAACCCCGGTGTTGCTACTCCTGGACAACCCCCGGACACAATGGGGTATGGATTCGACTCGTCGGCAGAGTTGGAACGGAGTCACACGGAGCGATACGCTCGGAGCACCCGAAGCGGACTCCGCGGACCCGACCCGGCGGATACTTACGCCGGTGGAGAGTCGGTTATTGGGGGAGGGGGTACCCTCTCACAGTATCCCCTCGACGACGAAAGCCAGGCAACTCGGGTTCCCGAGGTGCCGACGCCTGAAGTACCATCTTCAGTGGTGGAAGCTATGACCGCGCAGGTAACTGCGAGCCTACTGAAGCGGATGGAGTCCGATGAGTTTGCTCATCAACTGGCGAAGCGACTGGATATCCAGGACGCTGACACGGAGATCGTCAACGAGGTCTTCCGGTCGGTACTGACTCCCGAACGTTATCGTTTGGAGGACCGCTCTACCACCGTATCGGAATCGATGCGTAATACGTCGCATAGGGCGATCCGCTCTATGCAGACCCTTATGAAGGGAGTCCCGATGTTCGGAGGCCCCAACGGACGCCCGTTGGCAGTTATCGGCTTTTTGACTAGTTTCAAGGCAGCCGTGGACAAGGCCCTCGTTAACGAGGGGCTGGCGCTGGAGATCCTCCCGTTCTTTGTTGATGAACGGGTGCGAGGCATTCTTCGCCAGGCATCCCCGATGCCGGGAATGAGGGTCGCAGCCACCCCCATGGATTACCGTGGGATTCTCAAAGAGCTGCTGAGCAGTTACCTCAGTGAGGACAAGTGCGAGGACCACTACCGGGCCCTGCGCACTGCCACCGCCCAGAGCTGGGAGGACGAGGAGATGTTTGGACGCCGGATCCAAGAGCTCGACTACGAGCTGGGGAAGCTCCTCGGTGAAGGGGAACTACGGGCCATCCTGTTCGCAGGAGTACCCAACTACGTGCGGATATCCGCACGGGGAGCCAATACGGCCCGGACGAACTTCAGTCGACTGATCCACATGTGCAAGTCCCTAGGGGACGCCTACCGAGTGCTACACCTGGAATGTACCTTGGCCCCGAAGCCCAAGGGTGAGGGAGGCAAACCCAGTCTTACTCCGGTACCGAGGCAAGAGAAGGTGGAACGTAAGGCCGCACCAGTACTGGTGGCGACCGAACATACCCCTATGGGTGAGGATGAACCTCTAGTCGACCAACAGGGCCACCTGTTGCTACCGGCGACGCCGGTGATTGATGAACATGGTACGGAAGCGTACATCGCCCCGGCTGGAACCCAGTTCCAGGTCAACGAAGGAACGGGACGGCGCGTCCCGTATGTGCGGACTACGGGGTACTCCCCGGTGACGGGTAACCCTCACCAACCCTTGCCAACATGGGCGGTGCGCACGGAGGCACCTCCGCAGATTGCGGGCCGACCCAACCGGTTGGGGGAGTCCATGTTCCGGTTGACCCAAGGACCCAAGGCCTACCAGGGAGCAGGCACTCGGGCGCCCGAGGGAGGCAACCGCAGCTATGGGGCTACCCCGATGCGAACTCAAGGGGGGACCGGCACGTCCGGATGTATGTTGTGCGGGGATCCCCAGCACTGGGTGTCTTCCTGCCCACTTATCCCCGAGGAGTCTTGGAGGGCAGCGGCGCAACGCAAGGCATCCACAGGGGGGTATCCCGCCAGAGCACCCGGACCCGCACCGGGTAGGCAGCCAGCTCCAGGTGGAGTACTGGCCGTCGAGGAGGCACCTCCTCAGCTGGATGGCCCGGCGGACAGCACCCTACCAAGGGCGGGAAACGAGTAAGAGGAAGGATGACCGGGGGGCGCTGGGGTAACCCAAGCAAGCCACCCCGGAGTACCGCGGGGAAAGCCCCACGGAGAGCGCGGTTGAGCCGACGCCGCATCAACGCCCGGGTACACCTTCCGGCCCCGACGACACGGCGTCAGGGGATTGATGACCAACCACCAAGGTTGGGAGGAGAGGACGGGAATCCCCGTCACATGGAACCAGACAAGGGCCCTGTTCAGGATGCCAGAGCTACACCGGATATCGGTGTAGGCCACGTACTGTTCCTTTTGGAGAACTTCAAGGTATCAGCTACACTGGGGGTTGACCCCCAGTCGACACGATCGTACTACCCTGTACTGGATACAGGGGCTGGAGCCAACCTTATCCGGAAGGACACCCTCCCGGACAAGTGGCTTCCGCGAGTCAGAGTGACTCGGGGACCCACCATCAAGGACGCGAATGGTCGCCTCATTCGTACGACCGCAGCGATGTCGCTGCGGGTTACCATCGGGGAACTCACCACGGAAGTCGACTTCCTGGTGTGTGAGACCCTATCGGTGCCCTGCATACTGGGGTGCACCTTCATCAACGTTCACGTTGATGCAATCCGGCCAGGCCGGAGGACCGTCGAGCTTCAAGAAGCCCACGGGACGAAGCGAGGACACACGGCTATCGTCAGGGACCTGACGCTACAAGGAAGCCACGTTAACGTGGCTGAGGTGTACGCACGTGTCGAACCGAAGACACTTCGGTTGGCCAAGCGAACTCGCTTTTAGCCGTTGTCGAAGACAGTCCTCCCGGTTAACTGTGACCTCGCAGGCATCTGCAGAGTCAAGTCCAACCTGCGGACGTACAAGCGCCATGGGTTGACCATGGCCAACGGTCGCATAGACCTCCCATCAGGAGGGTCGTCCCTCCTAGTGATGGCGAACTATCGCCGTAAGGCAGTCACCCTCCCGAAGGGAACTATCCTCGGGATTGCCGAGCTCTACGAAGGAGATATCCTTACCCCTGACAAGGAAGGTCAAGTGGACCCACTTGAGGTGCTGGCGGTCGCCGAGACCACCGAGCGACAGCAACCCGATGACGGGAAGCCTAGTCGACCATCATTACCGGCGGATATTCCGCCGAAGGACCAAGAAGCACTGAAGGCACTGGCCGAGGCTGACCTCGACCACCTTCCCCCTTCCGTAGCCGAAGGGGTACGACGGATGTTAAGAAAGCATGACGTCATGTGGACAGGCGGAGCCCTGGGTACCATTGGGGCAACCCAACATCGTATTGACCTGGTACCAGGCGCACGCCCCGCCCGGTCACAACCGCACCGAGCGGGACCTATGCAACGAGAGATCGTTGATGGAGAAGTGAAGAGGATGAGTGAAGCGAAGGATGATACGACCTTCGATGTCGGAGTGGGGTGCCCCAGTCGTTATTGTACCGAAGAAGGATCAAACCCCTCGGTTTTGCATCGATTATCGACGCCTCAACTTGGTTACCAAGAAGGACTCCTACCCTTTACCAAGGATGGATGAATGCATCGACTCCCTGGGGGAAGCTACGGTGTTTACCACCATCGACTGCAATGCCGGTGTGGTATAAAACTCGATCCTCTCAGACACGTGTCTATATCCCTCGGGGGAAAGGGACAAGTAACGCAGAAAGGGGAACTACGAGAATGGTATGCCTGTTGCCTCACGTGCCTGCTTGCAGGGCAAACAGATACGCACGGTAGTGCACACGGGGAAGAGGAAAGCAAACGCGCAGTTGTCTTTTTCCCTGAGGGCGCGGGCCGAGGGCGCCTCGCTGTCCCTCTTAACGTGCATCTGGGGGAACCCCGGCACGTTGGCCCGGTAGCCCCCCCCATAACCCCGAGTGGCCCCGACCCGAGTCTAACCTCGTCAGGTCGGGGGCCACTATCACTACTAATTCTATTCCCACTCACTAATCTCACACTCAAATTCTCTCAAATCAAGTCCCTCACAAATATGCAAAAACACATCAGAAATCCCTCTCTCGCGTGTGGATAGCGTAGTCCACCGCATCCCAGTGCCGGGCACGGGCCACGGCCGCCAACCATCGCCACACGGCGGGCGTGTTCTGGCACCTGGTGCCCTCTGGTTGCAGTCCCGGGTCGGCGCCAAGTCGGGGCCAGGGATGCTACATAGCTCCCTCCCTAGTCCGGCACGTCCTCGGGCCGAACCAGGTGCCACCGTGCACAGCCTCGAGCACGTCCACACCGGTGCCGAGGTCGAGCGTCTTCACCCGGTCACGATCACCTGCCCCGATTCTGCCCCCCCCCCTCCGCTCCTTCACCTTGGCCCTCTCGTTCCCCGGAGTCTGGACGGTATGTCCAGTTCCGAGATCCAAGCTGGGCCCGTGGTTCCGGCGGCGAGTATTGCGGAGGAGAACTCGGGTCGTCGTGCCCCTCTCCTGCCTCCGGTTCCTCGGATGTCGGTGCCGGCGCCGGTCGCCACGGCGGGGACGGATCGAGTTCCCCCGGCTTCCGCGATGCACCCGGTCGAGGCCCCCCCGGAGGGTCTCCCGGAGATGCTTCTTGGGCAGGACCCTCTGGCGGCCCGGCGTTACTCCACGGTGGTCGGCAACGCCGGCGCGGCCCAGTGCCAGCAGGATTGCATGGACCTCTGGCGCAAGGAACTCCAGCGCGGGGTCTTGACCGAGATGGACAAGGCACGTCTTCACACGGCGGACCAGATGCGCCTGGCACAAGACCGCTCCCAGAGCTTCTCGGGTTCCTCTTGGGTTGCTCGTCTGGAGGATCTCCCCTTCGCGCTGGTACTGGATCTACCCTTGACCGAGCGTCGCGTGTCCGCGTCCGTTCTCCGGTGGCCGGAGGAGGAAGGGTACGTCTACCGGGCGCTCAAGGTCTGGGACGAGGCGCTCAAGGGGTCGGGAAGCTTGAACTGCGACCCCCGTCCGAGCATGGTCGCTCTGGAGCCGCCTTTCTTGACCCGGAAATACTCCAAGTTGTCGCCGGCACGGGAGCAGGGTGAGCGACGCGGGCGTCAGCGTGACTTCCTTGTGAGCTGCAACCACCAGGAGTTCTGGAAGCTGGACAAGGCTAACCGGGCGGCATACTACCCCAAGGTCATCCCGCAGCAGCAGGAAGTCGAGATCCCGGTCGGGTTTGCTCCTTCCAGCATCCCTTGCACCTGGTACTTCTTGGACGCCTTGACTCAGGCGTCGATCAAGGGCTTCTTCCATTCAATCCCGTACATGATGTACACGTCCGAGATGACAGTCTTGGCGGCCAACCACTGGCTTCACGAGGTCTTGGTGTCCAACCGGCTTTGGTTTCTCCCCGACCGCCTGATGGTCTGGATTGTCGACAAGTTGACCGTCGACTTCCTGTGCAGCGAGGACGAGGAGTACAAGGAGCTCTTCCAGGCGATGATCGACTTCCGGCGTCTGGTACCGGTGCATGACCGGAGCTTCTTGAACGCGATTGCCGACCAGAACCGCCCGCGTCGGGATGGCTACGGTTGGGCGCAGGTGGTCTACCAGTCTTCTCCGGCTAAGGTGCAGCTGGCGACGCCGCTTCCGGCGTGGCCGCAGCTAGGTAGCTTTCCTGCTCCGGCCGCCCTTGATCTTCTGCCAGTTGGGCCGCCGGTGCAGGAGTCGGGATGGGCCGCGGCGGTCGGTCGGGCGTCTGCGGCGGCTCCGCTTCCTCCTGTTGCCCCTGTCGCCCCGGTTGCCTCGCCTGAACCGTCACCGGCGCGTCCGCGCCCTGTTCCTGCTGTGCCGGTACTTCAAGCTCCTCCGGCACCGCGCTTGTCTGCGGCGAGTCTGGGAGTGGCCGTGCGGTCGCCGACTACTCCGGTCGCTCTACCCCGGACGCCTTCTTCCAACGCCGGCGGCGCTGTGCCTCCGCTGGAGTTGGGTACTCCGGTCTCGGGGGCCGTTGTGGACCGTCCGGTAGTGTCATCCTCGGGCCGGTTCGAGATTCCGGCGCCGACTCTGCGCCTTACCCGCTTCCGGGTGCCTGACTGGTACCTGAACCAAGGTGGTCCAACATGCGACCAGTACGACGTCGGCATGATTGAAGACCAGCTGGGTCGTCTTCCGGTGCAGGTTGAAGGCGTCGGGTCCTCTCTGGTGCTGGGTACTTACGCCAGCGTCTTGAACGACGTGGTCGACCGGGTGTTTGCTTGCGCGGACAGCGGCCAGATGTCGAACAACCCGGTGGTTGGCGAACTTCTGGCGACTTTGACGCGGCATGGCCTGGCCCAGCAGTGGTCAGAGACCTTCACGGGCTTCCAGCGGCGCCGACGGACATATCTGGATGAGCGGGAGCCACCGGCAACTACTGGTACTACTCCGATGGCGTCATACCGGGATGCGCCGCGTCCACCGCACTACGTCATCCCGTCTTCCTCCGGTTCCCGTCGTACCGCGGAGGCAGCGCCGGAGGACACTCCCGCGGCTCAGCGTCCGCGCCGAGAGTAGTAGTTGGAGGCAAGGAGGGTGAGGGTCTTGGGAGAAGCGAGGAGGGAAGAGGCGGAGAGAAGGGTTGCTCGAGCGGGTGCTTGGTTTCCTTGATTGTTCCATGCTTGCATTGCGTGTTCTCCTTGATATACCCGTTCCCTTCTTCTCAATCCTCTTGTTCCGCATCCGTTGCGGGTGAGCTCGTCTCGTCCCGAGGGTCTTGGTTGGCCCCGTCCTCTTGGTCCTCCTCCGTGTCCGACTCCAGAATCTTGCCGGCTCTGGCCACGGGAGTGCCCTCAATCCCGTTCCGTCGCGTGTAGGCACAGACGTCCGCGATGGGTAGCCGGTTTGAGGGTTCCCATGTATCATCTGCCGGGTTGAAACCGAACCAGCGTACTCGCAGGTACAGGCGTCCATCTCTCCAGGCATGGTCGACAAACTTGACGTAGACAAATTCCCGACCTTCTTCTTGGGATAGCCAGGGTATCGCAGTCCGCTTACGCCGGGTCAAGTCCCGTTGGCTTGGCGGTGGAGCTCGGGTGACATGGTCGCTGCTCACCCGGTACGGAGAGCCATCCACGTCTAGAAGGAAGGTCCAGCCATCCGTATTGAGAATCTCATAAGGTCCATCCGTCTTAGAGTCCAGCTTCCCCCGGGTCTTGCTATGGTTGTCCACAAAAACCCAGTCGCCACCACCCAGTTCCTTGTTCTTTTCCCGGACACCCTTGTCATAGTCCCGCTTGTATCGCTCCTGGGTCTTTGAAATTGACTCCTTGACTCTTGGGAGCAGGAGCTTTAGTTGTTCCAGGAACTCATCCTTTGCCTTGGGACCTGACTTCAGTGCAGGCTGGAGACCATCCGGTATTCTTTCCAGGGAGAAGTTGGTCAGCCGCCTCGGGGTGACAAAGTCGAGTGGAGCGACTCCCGTTGTCCGGTGAACTCGGGAGTTGTAGGCTAGAGTGAGGACAGCCAGGAGCTCGTCCCAGTCTTTTTGGTGCTCCTCCACGTAGTGCCGTAGCATGTCCACTAGGGTCCGGTTGAATCGTTCCACCTGGCCGTTCGTTTGAGGGTGGTACGTCGTGGTGTACAAGTTCTTGATGCCCATCAGGTCACAGACTCCTTGGAAGAACAGGGATGCAAACTGGGGACCGTTGTCGGTTAAGACGGAGTCTGGAGGGCCGTAGGCAGCTATCCAGTACTCGCAGAAGGCCGACGTGACATCCAGAGCCGTGATGGTTCTCAACGGGATTGCTCGAGTGAACTTGGAGAACCGGTCACAAATGATGAGTAGGTATATGTTGCCACTGGAGGTCTCAGGTAGGGGCCCCAGGATGTCCATGCTTAAGCTTGCAAAGGGCTCCGCCGCAGGGAATAGGCGTAGCTTAGAAGTCTTCTTCCTCTGGGACAACCGGTTCCTTGCACAAGAAATACAAGCCTCCAGGCACTTATGGACGTCACTGGCCATGGTTTCCCAGTAATAGTGTCGTCTCATGGAAGCATACATCCGATTGATACCAGGATGTCCGGCCTGGGGAGACGAGTGCTCCAGGCGTAGGATGTCAGTCCGTAGGCTCCGGGGTACGTAGACTTGAGTTGCCCCATCGAAGGGTGACACCCGTACTAGGAGTCCGTCTGTAGACTCGGAGAAGCGACTGTTCCGGTTCAGGTCCATTTGGTGGCGAAGCTCCAAGCATTGAGGGTCCGTCAATTGTGCCTCCAGCATCCGGTGAATGGTTACCGGTTGATGAGCGTCAGGTGTCTCGTACAGGGGAGCGTGCCAGCCACGTCCGACATTCGGGAGGATGAAGCAAGGTATTTCCTCCGGGATAGGACCGGTATCGGCTGCAGGAGTCTCCAGCCTGGACATGGTGTCGGCGCAGTGGTGCTCCCTCCCTGCTCTGGTGCACACCTTGTACTTGAACTCCGAAAGGCGTAGGCGCCACCGGGCGACCCTTCCTTGACTGCTGTCCATGCATAGCAGCCACCTTAGACTGGCGTGGTCCGTCCGGATGAGGAACTCTTGTCCTTCAAGATATGGACGTAACAGGAAGCAAGCCCAGACGACCGCCAAGCACTCGCGCTCGGTCGTGGAATAGTTCTTCTCGGCTGGAGTCAAGACGCGACTGTAGTAGCCTATCGGGAGGAAGTGCCCATCAGGTTGCTGCTGGAGTAGTGAGCACCCCACCTGGACGCCACAGGCGTCAGTCTCCAGAACAAACTGACCCTCCCGCTTGGGTAACGCCAGTACTGGAGTGGTGGTCAGGCGCTTCTTGAGCTCTTCGAAGGCTGCTGTCTGCTTCTCGTCGAACACCGGGAGTTGTGCTGGAAGCTTCTTGCTAGTAAGCTTGGTCAAGGGCCGGGCAATCAGAGCGTAGTCTCGTACGAACCGGCGGTAGACGTTGCACATACCCAGGAAGCTCTTGAGTTCCGTCTGGGTTTTAGGTTGCCGTGCATGCCGGAGGGCCTTGATGTTCTTCTCATTGACTCGGAGCTCCCCCGGACTCAGCACGTGCCCCAGGTACTCCACCTCAGTCTCAAACAGGTGGCACTTCTCGGCCTTGAGGGTAACTCCAGCCTTGGACAGGAGGGCCAGGACCTCTCGAAGGTGCTCCAGGTGTTCCGCTGGGGTCTTGGAGAAAACAATGATGTCGTCCAGGTAGACCAAACATGTTCTCCACCTTAGCCCCGACAGGATGATGTCGATGGCTCTCTGGAAGGTTGCCGGAGCATTAGTGAGACCAAAAGGGAGACGCTTGCACCGGAACAGTCCCATGTGGCACGTGAAGGTAGTCTTGTCCTTGTCCTCGTCAGCCAGAGGGATCTGCCAGTAACCGGCATTACAATCCAGCGTCGAGAAGAGGGTGGCATCACCAAGAAAGTCGAGGCAATCATCCATCCGGGGTATCGGGTATACATCCTTGACTGTCATCTCGTTCAGGCGTCTGTAGTCAACGCAGAAACGGAAGTGACCGCCAGGTTTCGGGACGACTACCACCGGGAAAGCCCACTCGCCATCAGACGGCTCGATAACATCCATCTTGAGCATCTTGTTAACCTGCTTCTCAATCTCATCCCGGCGATGAGGTCCAGCCCGGTATGGGTGCATGTGCACTGGTTTGGCATCTGGCTTGAGTTGAATCCGGTGTAGGGTGGCGTCCATCTTGCCCAGCTCTCCGGACCACAGGTGCCGATGTTCCTGGAGAAGCTTCTCCAGTGCCTCCTTCAAGTCGAGAGGGACGTTTTCTTGGTTGACCTTCGGCATCCCGGGCGGTGCTTGTTCGGGCTTCGGAGTAGTACGGCCAGCCTGCTCTTGTTCCGGAGATACGTCTAAGGCCGTCAAGTTGGATGCCAGCTCTTGTTGCAGGTTGAAGAGGTCTTCCTTGCTCATAGCGCGGGCGGACCCCCGGTAAGGCTCTGCTGTACCAACTCGAGTGCCCTTGGCGAGGGTTATTGGCTTCCGGCTCACGTTGACGATCAGCACCGAGAACGGGGTGTGCCTCTCCACCTTCTTGTGGTGTCCGTGGGCTAGGTATAATCGGTGTTTCGCCAGAAATTCCTTGCGTCCGTAGATCAGGCATTGACCTGCAGTCCGGGTCGTGACTTGAACCTTGGTCTCCGAGCGAGGAGGTAGGAGCACCGGTTTGATGAGGGTCAAGGTAGAGGGTGGGATGCGTTCCTTCTGGTTCTTGGCCACACGAACCTTGGTGTCCAGGTGCTCCAGCACTGGTGACACAAACCCATGGTTGAACTGCACCTTTCCTTCTCCGGGTAGGATGCTCTTGACATGCTGCTTCTGGAAGTCCCAGCCTAGGATGAGGGGGACTGATAAGGTCTTGACTACTAGAAAGGGAAAAAGCATTGGTTCATTGTTGACATAGATGGCGACGGGAAGACGGCCAAGCGGTCGTAGGGTTTGACCTGATGCGTCTACAATCCGGGTCTTGGTAGGCGCTCTCCAGGCATGTCGACGCCAGCCCGGAGGTAACAGGTTCTCAGTGATGACGCTTGGTCCGGCTCCCGTGTCGACCACCGGCGTAACAGCTTGGGGGAGGCTATCCCCCACACGCATACGAGCATTAATCTTGAGGTTTTCCTTACGCAGGACGAGCAAGGTCCCCTTGAACAAACAGGGTGTCCAGGCGGCTACCGGTTGAGCAGGTAACTGCCGTCCTTTCTCCCGGCACGCAAGGGGAGAACAGGTAGAAGTACCCTGCCGTTGGAGATTCGGGAAGACACTTGGGGAGAGCGCCTGCCCTACTCGTTTCCCGGCTCCGAGGAGTCCTTAGAGGTTTCGGTCTCCAGGTCAAAGTCCGTAGGAGCTTCCCTTGCCAGAGCCTCCGTGATGCTCTGTAAGGTTGCCACTCGGATGGCATGTACCTGTGCCTTGTCCATCTTGGAGGGTGCCCGCCGGTCAGCCCAGTTGACCGCCTTTGCAAACACCAGTCCTTGACGCTTGAGTTTCTCCTGGAGATCCTCGGGAATGGTCGGGCACTGGTAGGACATATGATCCTCCTTCTGGCACAGCCAGCAAGACCGGAACCGCTGGTTCCTGATCTGCTTGGGGGCGACCAGGGAAGGTTGCTCCTTAGAAACGAAGCCGCCCCACTTGTCCCTTGACTCCATGGGTGAGGCCTCGCCAACTGCGAGTACCGGTACAGGGTTATCACCTCCCTTATACTTGTCGGGTCCGGGACGAACTCGCGACAACGGCTTGGGGGTTGATACCATAGGAGCCTGGAGGGCCTTGGCTTGCCGGTGCTTGCCCTGGGTATAGGCCATCAACTGCTGGAAGGTATGTTCTTGATGTTCCTGGTTGTAGTTCTCCGCATCCACTTGAAGATATTCAGGAAGCCCCTCCGAGAAGATCATCTTGAGCCTGTCCTCAGGGTAAACGTTGCCACAAGCATCGCTCATCTCCCGGACACGACGGGCGAACGCCTCTGGAGTCTCTTGTCTCTCCATGGTTGCCCGGTTCAGCCTACCGACTGCCTTACGCAGGGAGTCCGCGTCTGCGTAGTTGGACAGGAGCCAGTTGACCGCCTCCGGATAACTCGCGACGGTACGTCCAACAATGTGCCCGGCAGAGTCTGGTAGAACCTGTGCAAACCGCTGTTCCGCTTCTCCGGTCATGAAGTTAACCAGGAGATAGAGAGCCTTGCCCTCGGACACATCGTTGTCATTGCATGCCTTGACAAACCGGCGCAGGAAGGCAAAGATAAGCGCCGGTCTCTTCCCGGAAAACTTAGGATGTCCCCCAAAGCTCGGCTGCATTCGCCGGTTCAGGGATGCCATCTTCTTGGCCATCTTCCGGGTGTAACCTTGGTCTTGGTTCTCCAGCCGGTAGTTACCCCAATACGTGACCTTGTTCAGGGTGGCATCTCCCACTTGGTGGGCAGGGAAGTCGAACTCGACTAGCCTGCGCCGGGTAGGACCGGGAGATGCATCCCAGTCATATCCCTCCTCAGAGCTGGAGGAACTGGTCTCGCTGGTGCTAGAGCGGCGGCGACGACGCCGACGCCTACGGCTGCTCCGGTCACCGGTCTTGGAGCTCCCCGCCCCATAGGACGCAAGGGGAGGAAAAGCTTGGCCGGTCCCAGGAGTCGAAGTCTCAGGAAGACCCGTAGAACCAGTCATAGCGGTGCCTCTGGCACTGCTAGTGCCCACAGGAAGAGGTGTATACACCCAGCTGCCATGTGTGGGTCCAGGAGTAAACACACCAGGGGCTATCCCTGGAGGTTGAAGAGTAGAACCGACAGGAGGGAGACGTCTGCTGCGAGCGGACTCAAACGCCGTTGACCCCGGGGTGGCTCCCACAGGAGGAACAGCCGGAGGAACGGGAGCAGGGGGTACTTGGCCGCCTGTAGACTCCAGTCCACTACCGGATGTCCCGCCCAGGTCTGCTTCACCCGTAGGGAGAACGCCGGGTTGGGCACCGTCCCCCGCGGTGACCAGGGATGCGTCAAGGGACGCGGGGTCTACCCCTTCGGGCACCGTCGTGCCAGGGAGGGTAGCCATGTTGGTCTCTTGACAGCCACAGTCCAGTTACCTGCGTGTCCAAAGATCGCAAGACCACAAGAGAGG